>WAAF01020612.1:0-43095 GCA_013400475.1 Tricholaema leucomelas
GTGCACGCCTCTTCCAAGTAAGCATATAAGTTACTGTAACAGGGAAATAAAGGGGAGAACGAACATCTAACCATACGAGTGACCCAAGAGTCCTTTTATGCCATGGTGCAACGCCGGCACCTTTGTACATGTCCCTCACCTTTTATGCACCATCACATATTTTCACAGAATCATAGAATGGTTTAGGTTGGAAGGCACCTCAAGGATCATCCAGCTCCAACCCCCTGCCATAGGCAGGGACACCTCCCACTAGAGCAGGTTGCTCAAGGCTTCATCCAGCCTGGCCTTAAACGCCTCCAGGGAGGAAGTATCCACAACCTCCCTGGGCAACCTGTGCCAGTGTCTCACCACCCTCACTGTAAAGAACTTCCTCCTAACATCCAGTCTAAATCTCCCCTCCTCCAGCTTAAACCCATTCCCCCTCGTCCTGACATTACCAGACCTTGTCAATAGTCCCTCCCCAGCCTTCCTGTAGGCTCCCTTCAGATACTGGAAAGCCACTCTAAGGTCGCCTGGAAGCCTTCTCTTCTCCAGGCTGAAGAGCCCCAACTCTCTCAGCCTGTCCTCATAGCAGAGCTGCTCCAGCCCTCTGAGCATCTTCATGTCTCTCCTCTGGACCCGCTCCAGCAGTTCCATGTCCTTCTCGTGTTGAGGGCTCCAGAACTGCACACAGTACTCCAGGTGGGGTCTGATGAGAGCAAAGGGGGAGAATCCCCTCCCTTGCCTTGCTGGCCACGCTGCTCTTGAACTTTGGGCAGCATTCCCAGAAAGGAATGCTAAGTTGCATTTTGTTGGAGAAACGTGGGAAATGAGAACATTTCAGATGCAACAAATTAACTGTGTAACATAAATTCTTTTTAATGAGAAACATGGTAAAGGCAAAAAATACAGTCAAATCCCCTGCTAGAATGAGTAATTTTTAATATCACTGAAGTCAATGGGGCTGCTCCAGCTTGTATCACATGAAGAATCTGGATTGCATATACGATGCCATACTTCACTGCTTTGAATGTACTGATTCTACAGAAAAGAAGCTTTCTGAATATCAGTCAGCCCTGTAAAAGCAAGCTGCTTGCAGGCTCATAGACACTATGTGCAAATGAATTGTGTAAATGCAGTCCTGTGTAATCCTGTTGCATGGGACTACCTGACATTACAAATTAACATTAATTTAATCTGCCAGTAAGACCAGGGGATTCTAAGTCACTATGCAAATCAATAGCTGCAAGAGCTGGAAAACCTGCCACATTAATTGCCCAAATTATAAAATCTGGTGGAAATACGCAGCTGTATAAGTCTTCTAGACCTACTCTGTGCTGCAGTAGGTGCTGTTTCTCCAGGTCTATTCTCCCTCTGATTGCTCATACTTAAGTTCTCTACTACCACATGCCTGTCCTCTTTATGAAATTCTCTTCTTTACACAAAATCATAGAATCGTAGAACCAACCAGGTTAGAAGAGACCTCCAAGATCATCCAGTTCAACCTATCACCCAGCCCTGTCCAATCAACTAGACCATGGCACTAAGTGCCTCATCCAGGCTTTTCCTGAACACCTACAGGGACAGTGACTCCCTGGGCAGCCCATTCCAATGGCAAATCACTCTCTCTGTCAAGAACTTCCTCCTAACATCCAGCCTATACCTCCCCTGGCACAGGTTGAGACTGTGTCCCCTTGTTCTGTTGCTGGTTGTCTGGGAGAAGAGACCAACCCCCACCTGGTTACAGCCTCCCTTCAGGTAGTTGTAGACAGCAATGAGATCACCTCTGAGCCTCCTCTCTTCCTACTGCTTTTTCCAGACCATAATTACAAACACACTTTCTTCAAAGAGTCCAAAGTATTTTGGACACACAAATATCTGCAAGAACTTTGTAGTGATATGGGGCATTGGAGGGGCAATACAGAGGAACAAACATCTTCATAGCGAGGAAAAAAAAAAAGATTAAAAGAAGTCAACTGTTCAGGAACTTTTGCATTTTATATTCTGTCATGATAAAGGCATTGCTTTATCACCTTACAGCAGTGCTTTGCACACATCCTCCTGTGCTTATCTGTAAGGGTTGCACTCACAAAATTAGGGCAAATGAGTAAATTTAATATATGTTTGCACTTAAAAGATACAAGATATTATTTCTGAGCTTTGTTCAGTAGCAAAATCATTGGAAAGAGTAGGGAGTTCTGAGGAAATATGTAAGCTTGTGCATCTGAGAAAGAAAGACAGTTCTCATGCCACCTGGCTGAAGTAGAAAAACTTCAGTGTTGGAATAAATCATTCTGAAGTCACTCAGCCTTTGCCATCAATCCAGTGATGCAGCTTACCTACACCTCACCTTCAGAGATAAGGAAAGCATATTGAACAGCTATGACTCCTGCATATGCACCTATTAGAAATTAGCATCCTGCCTCTTGATTTTAGACAATAAAACAACCTTTTTCCACTTTCTTCATCCATGTGCTGCTATCTTACATCACTAGCAAGTGTATGAGTTAAAGAATATAAGTTGTTTGCCTGCTAGAAAGTGCCCTTGAATTCACCTGGATAGCAAATGTATATTCTGCTTATATCCCAGAAAATTCTCTTGAATGCAGCTGGATAATGCTACAACTCCTCTGGAAGGTTAAAATGCCTAAATGTTGGAGGAAGCAGGACTACTTTCCAAAAGGCTGGAGTGGGTCCAGAGGAGAGCCACAAAGATGATTAGAGGGCAGGAGCACCTCTGCTGTGAGGACAGGCTGAGAGAGTTGGGGCTCTTCAGCCTGGAGAAGAGAAGGCTTTGAGGAGACCTTATAGTGGCTTTCCAGTATCTGAAGGGAGCCTACAGGAAGGCTGGGGAGGGACTATTGACAAGGTCTGGTAATGTCAGGACGAGGGGAGATTTAGACTGGATGTTAGGAGGAAGTTCTTTACAGTGAGGGTGGTAAGACACTGGCACAGGTTGCCCAGGGAGGTTGTGGATGCTTCCTCCCTGGAGACGTTTAAGGCCAGGCTGGATGAGGCCTTGAGCAGCCTGCTCTAGTGGGAGGTGTCCCTGCCTATAGCAGGGGGTTGGAGCTGGATGATCCTTGAGGTGGCTTCCAACCTAAACCATTCTACAATTCTATGATTCTATTTTCACAGGAAGACAAACACATTCAGTAACGTTTAATAATTCACTTCAAAATCAAGTAATGAAAGTAACTTTACGAAGTATACAACATCTAACAAGATTTCAAGAAACGTTTGCCTTAAAGGGAAATGTTCCCTAAACCTGCAGATAAAATTAACCTGTTTGAACTTTATACACAGTGTCCTAGAAAAGATCCTTCTCTTGTTCTGACTTCCACAACAAACATCAAGATAAAGTCTACCTTTGGCAGTGGGAGAGGTCAGCTAGATCATTGAGAGCCCCCCTGGACCCCAAAATCTGGGAGAAAAAGCAGTTTTGCCAGGTTATTCCCTCTAACCCATGAATAAACACCATCGACTCTGTAACTGCTGGCAGAAATCCAGAATTTTATGCAAAAGAAGGAAATTTATATTGAGGCAGATCCTTTCTGAGAGAACATCATGTGAACTATCCTGGATGTGGTAGGACAAACAATGCAGATTGAAGGCACTTAATGCTTCTGATCTCTTCATATATGATATTTGTGTTGGATTTCACAAGGAATACCTAGAGGCCTGAATGAGATTGCTGAGCTTGTCACAGCTCATTGTGTAAAAAATAGCCTTGAAGAACCTGTAGCATAACTATGTTATTGAAGAAAGGCAGAAGGTAGACCCTGCAGGTCAGAGTGCTGTGTAGGTCTGTGACAAGAGTGGTTTCTGCATTTCTAGTGAAAAAATCTGTCCTCTGAGAATAAGCACCTTGTAGCACTGGTGCTAAAGGTGGCAAGTGGCAGAGTGAGCCATTCAGGGTGCCCAGGCAGGAGAGAAGCAATTCATTTTATGTGGCTGTGACATTGCTGACACCAGTAGGATGACATTTAGCAAAGTTACCTTGAAGATGAATAATAACTTCCACTAGTTATATTATTATATAATAATAACTTCCACTAGGCCAGGGCCTCCTTGGCTGAGGCAATAGAAAGAGATGGTTGTATTATCTGTCACAAGCTCACTGAGAGCTAGTAGCACCAGTATCTATACAAAGTGGGACCTTAAGGTGTTTCAGTTAAAATTCCAGGAAAGTTTTGCTGCTGCCATTTTAGGATGTATTGTGCACACTTCTTAACATCCATAGTGAAGAGATGTTATTTATATAAGTAGTATGTATAATGATAAAATTCATGAAGAATGACCTGGGAAGAACTTGGCCTCAGCTGAACGACCCAAAAGCTGAGAGGGAAACTTGTTGCTTCTTACTTTGTGTCAGGCAGCTCCGAAAGAGAAATGCTGATTGTGCCAATTTATATCCATTTGCTCTTGTGCTGCTGTCCATTAATATTCTGAGGGGGACACAAGAGTACAAACACAGCCACAAGAGAGAACACTGAAGGACCAAAAGAACAAGTCCTACCTGATTTTAAGATACAGAGTCTCTCTCACAGAGAAACATCTAACGTAGTCCTTAGTGATACAAACATAGGTATGAATGAAATTAGATCCCATTTACTCAGCTGTTACAGAAAAAAAAAGGTTACTCTCTGAAGTAATATGAAGGTTATAAATTCTACCCCCAAAGAAGTGTGATCACTTCAGAGCAAAGCATTCAGATACTGGCCTGGGCCAGCCAAGTATATAACTCTTTACCTAGAATGGCAGGAGTAGCAGACAAAATAAACTGGCTGTGTGATGTGAGGCCTTAAACTACTACACAACACCTTAAAGTTCTTGCAGTGATTTACTCTATTTGATATTTAAAAAGAAAGCATGTATTTACAATAGAACATGTTGAGAAAGTTCACCTGCTCCACTGATCAAGTGGCTAGGTAGACCTTTCAGTGGAGTGAGGTTGATTGATAGGGTAGACTGATATCCTCAATAGCTAGTGTAAAGGAAAATATTACAAGTACAATAATGAGTGAAAGAGGGAAAAGCTTTTTTGTCAGCTCTTGCACACACACAATGGCTGCCTGCTACTGAGGGTGGGGAAGGTTTCAGGCAGGGTAAGTTTTTCATTGTGGTAGTGGAAATTTTTGTTTGGTTTGTTTTTTTTTTACAAGTTTATTTGAAGGGGGACTTCCTTCCAGGGGAAAACAAAAAAAGAAATTAATCTATAGTAATATCAAATAAGACAAAACAAACAAACCAACCAAACCCAAAAAACACCTGAAATCTATTACCTTTTAATAACTGTGTTCTAAGAGATCCCTCCAGTTTCAGACACTCAACACAACAGTCCTGCATCACTGTGAATCCCTCCCAAAGCACCACAAGTTTAGCTTGAGCTTGCAATGGTTCCTTCTTTAAGGCTTTCATGTGCCCACTAAACTCCTTAAAGGATGCACTCAGAGCAGAAAACTTAACAGTCCAAGTATGAAAGCTACACTTCTAAGAGACAAAATAATCATAATTAGTTCAGTCTTTCAAAACTGATTCTAATTTTACTGTTTCCTGTTCCTTCTTCCTAGCTCTTCAAAGAAAGCAGTATTTCTTATGCTCTTAAATTAGAATCATTTGTCATGGAAGACTTCATCAATATGTTTGAAAGCCTTGCTCCCAGTGGAAAAGGCAATGTTGGTAGAAACCAGACATGCCACTGCCATCATCCGACATCAACTTGCACAAGACAAGCTGTAGAGCAGTTTGGCTTAGGTAGGTTACAGTTTCCCAACTTACTGTGAAATAACATCATTTTTACTGAGAACATCACTATTGACTTCAGTTATCTCCAACCCATACTTTCTTTTGGAAGGAGATAATGCTCTTATTTTCTAGTTTGACACCTTTGAAAGCATCTGAAATCCAAGTACACAATATCAAGAAACAACTAACACCAGCATTTAAAGACAACTTTGCATTGAAAGCAAATGCATTTTCTCTAAGAGCAGGTCCGGAGTTCATAAACTTCCAGTTCCTCAGAAGCTAACCGCTCGATCACTGCCTGACAGGTGCTGGAACAACACATTGACACTTGTTGATTCCAGGCATTCCCATTCACAAACTTGATACTAAACAAATAAACGACACAATGTCTTGAACGCTTCACTCCTGATGGCTGTGAATTCTCCTTTTACTAGCTACTCTCTTGCTGCAGCACTTATGGCCTTTGGTTTGCTTCTGGAGAACTGACAGAGGAAATGCTAGGATGGTTTCATTTGGAGGAAATGGCTTAGTCATCCCCTCTCAATATCTCATTCTGTTTCTGGAGTGTACCCATCTCTGAATAACGTAACAATGGTCATGGCACGTTGGTATGTTGATTTTAAAGCATCTGCTTCTACAGGGAAACCAAACCCTACAGAGACTCACACCTTTCTATAAGAGGTGCAGCTGTTCTCACCGTTTAAATCTCCACCACTGAAGTTACCTTTTTTCTTCCCGGTGCACAAAACCCACCGCAGCGCTGGTACGACGACCCGGAGGGAGATGGCATCCACGCCGGCGGGAAAGCCTTACTTGTTTCGCTAGCGGCGGAACAGCACCACGGAGCCGCGCTACCCGCTCTGCAGGGTAGGGCCTGGGCTGTGAAGAGTGGCCCCGGCGACTCCGCACGGCTTCGGGGGAAGCGCAGACTCACCGGCACGGCAGAGAGCGCACCCCGCCGTCCAGCTCGGCCACCCGCCGATGACTCCGAGCCAACCCCGGGCGCTGCCACACAGGGCTCCAGGTACGCTCCCGACTACCTCCCTCGGTGTCCCCGCTCACCTGCCCGCGGCTGCCAGCCCGGCGACGAGGAGGACGACGAGGAGGACAGCAAGCAGGGCGCTCTTGGGCGCCGGCACCATTGCCCGACTGCGGGGAAGCGGCTCCGGACCTGGCCCCGCGGCGATGAGGCAGCAACTGGCTGGTCTTGGGCGGCGGGCCCGAGGGTCAAGAGCAGGAACGGGGCATATACCCCGGTGGGGCGGGGCGGGCCCGCCTCCGCTCGCCGTGCGCTGTCCCACACGCCCTGGGACGCCGTGGGTAGCGAGTCTCGGTGGGACGCGAGGCTGCACCGCACGAAGGGGACCGCGGTGGGAAGGAAGAGCGATTCATGCCTAAGGATTGCAGCCCAGATACAAGCTGCCGCGGCGGGCATGGAGCAGTGTACACCCAGGAACAGCCGTGCCAGTCTGTCAAGCAGTGCAGCCTCAGCCTCTTCCCTAGAAACTTGCTATGTCCCAGCCAACGCTGTCCCGCGGGCTCGGCCTCCTCGAGTGCCACCACTGTGTGCTTTTTACTGTGGAATTTTATAACTAGCTGACTTTTGACCTAGTTTTCTTCACTTTCAGATCCCTGCTAAAGAAACAGACTTCTTTTCCCTCTAAATACCAAAGCACAGATCTTTTGTTGTTTGAATACATCAGCCTGTGACAAAAAGAATTCAGTCACTTTTGATCCTCTTTTACGTAACATTTTCCATATGGCTTCATAATAACAGAGTATTTCTGGGGTTAGTACTTAATTATTTATTTCCCCCCCCCCCNTCAGTAATATTACATTTAAATAAGTGCAAAGCTTATGTAATGTGTACCTTTCTTTTGTGGTGGTAATAAGGGTTAAACGCTAATGATAGTCCTGTAGTTTAGTACTTCAGAGCTTTAAACTGTAACAGTTCTTCTTTTTATTTGAAACATCAACATGTGACAAAATAATGACAAAAGTGAGGATTAAAACAGAAAGGGTTATCTGAAGTTGTCATCAGTCCACAGATGCTGCTCTTCAGATTGTGTATGCATCCTCTTCTGGTGCCAAGTTAAGAGGAACCTACTGACATACGGAAATCTTACATTTACAGCTGGCACAATGTACAAGCAGATATTTACAGTATATACAGTGATAGACAGAAATAGACAAGGTAAAAAGGTAATACAGAAACACAACAGCCCTCCCAGAAACCTGAGTCCCCAGCAGGGGCTCTCAACCACCCCCTCACCTTCCCCCTACCCCTCTCAACCTTACCCCAGTCCCAAGGAAGAATGGAGGTTCAGCCAGGGGGTTAAGAAGCAAAGGTGAACCAGCCCAAAGGAAAATGGAGGGTGAGATCAGAGAGTAAGATGCAGTTCAGCCAACAGCCCCAGCTCCCCAGCAGGCAAAGAGCCCAGAGCAAAGCCCAGAGCAAAGTGACTTTATGTTTTGCTTTTTATTCTAATACATCTCAGCAAGAGTGTGAGGGAAGTAGACATCATCATTGTTTTCATTTCACAGCCTATGATCTAGTTCTTCTGACCCAAACATTCTAGCTAGCTTCAAACTAGCACAGTTAACATTTTTCAGATCGCTACCATGATTAAACCCAACCTTGTAGTCCATGGGGCAACACTTGACCTCTGTGCAGCAGAAGATATGAATCCCTTGACGTGATCACCATGGATCTCGAATATGCCAAAGAAAACATCAGTGCATCTCACCAACTTAGGATTTTTATGAGGGAATCCTTATTTATGGCCAAAATAATGGCAAGAAAAAGAGCTTAGTGTTTGGGAAATGCTTTATATTTTATTATACTTAAATAATGAAAAATCATGCATTAAAAATGGTGGGTGATCTAGCACATTAACAAGAGCTTATTAAAATTAAACCATCAAGCAGTAGTTGTTCACTTTTATAAACATTCAAGTGAGAGGGTTCACACTGCTGTGTGCATTGCATGCTCCAGGGAGGTGGTGGAGTTGCCATCCCTGGAGCTGTTCAAGGCAGGGCTGGACGTGGCACTTGGTGCCATGGTCTAGCCTTGAGCTCTGTGGTAATGGGTTGGACTTGATGATCTATGAGGTCTCTTCCATCCTTGGAAATAGAATCATAGAATCATAGAATGGTTTAGGTTGGAAGGGACCTCAAGGATCATCCAGCTCCAACCCCCTGCCATAGGCAGGGACACCTCCCACTAGAGCAGGCTGCTCAAGGCCTCATCCAGCCTGGCCTTAAACACCTCCAGGGAGGAAGCATCCACAACCTCCCTGGGCAACCTGTTCCAGTGTCTCACCACCCTCACTGTAAAGAACTTCCTCCTAACATCCAGTCTAAATCTCCCCTCTTCCAGCTTAAACCCATTCCCCCTCATCCTGACATTACTAGACCGTGTAAATAGTCCCTCCCTAGCTTTCCTGTAGGCTCCCTTCAGATACTGGAAAGCCAATACTGTGATACTGTGATATTAGGTTTATACTCTACAGTCTGGGTTCCTATGAGAGGCTATAAAATTGTGTCCAGTTCTGGGCCACTCAATTCAAGAGAGATGTTGAGGTGCTGGAACACATTGCCAAGTAGACACCCATCTCTTCAGTCTTAAGCATTCTGTCTTGGAAATCTTCTCTCTGACATATACTCCCCTTAAAATCTTGCATGTGAGCCTGTTATTTCTTAAGCTTATATGGGGAGATGCATTGTTATGGGTATTTTTACAACAAACATCTGTTTAATATCTGTTGCTAATATGCACAGTGTAAAGCTAAGTGTATGTCTTAGGGCTTTCCTGGAAAATACTTTTCCTGTATATTTTTTTGCTTCTCATCTGTGTACTTATTTTAAATAAATTTGCTCTTTGAAGCCAGAGTATTTATGTTCAACTGCCTTTCTCCCTCATACATCCCTGCTTTCCTTCCCTTAAAGGTGGCTATTCAGTAACATCTGCTTTCTATTTCTCTCCGTGTCAAACAGAAAACAACCAGAGTGTTCATTAAAAAGTTTCCATGTTTCCTTTGCATGACAACTTTCAGAGAAACAGGACCTCCCAGCTTTTTTTTCTTGATGATCTATATTATTTTCTCGTCATAAACTTTCAAGATGGCTTTCAGCAACTCTTCCATGGTGCTTGGTTGCTTGCCTGGAAGCTCAGCCTCAGTGGCATCCTGGCCTGTATCAGGAACAGTGTGGCCAGTAGGATAAGGGAGGTTATTCTGCCCCTGTACTCAACACTGGTCAGGCCACACCTTGATTACTGTGTCCAGTTCTGGGCTCCTCAATTCAAGAGAGATGTTGAGGTGCTGGAACATGTCCAGAGAAGTGCAACAAAGATGGTGAAAGGCCTGGAATACAAACCCTATGAGGAGAGGCTGTGGGAGGTGGGGTTGCTTAGCTTGGAGAAGAGGAGGCTGTTCAAGCACTGCCTGAGCTTTGAGTGGCATTTCTCTCTAACCTCACCCTCCATCTCTCTGATTAATCCACTTTGCTTCCTAACCCCTTGGCTGAACCTCCATTCTTCCTTGGGACTGAGGTAAGGTTGAGAGGGGTGGGGGAAGGTGGAAGGGCGGTTGGAAGCCCCTCCTGGGGACTCAGGTTTCTGGGAGGGTTGTTGTGTTTCTGTATTATCTTTTACCTTGTATATTTCTGTCTATCACTGTATATACTGTAAATATCTGCTTGTGCATTGTGCTAAGCTGTAAATACAAGCTTCATTCCTATTTCCAGAGCCGGCTGAGTCTAGTCTGGCTGATTCATAAAGTGGTGGTGGTGGGGTAACACCCAAACCATTACACTCACTACATACCTGCTATGCTTAAAGATGCAAGAAAGTTCAGTTCTTCTATTCCTGATGTCGACTGGATTCCCTGCATCGGTAGGTGAGACTAGTTCCATTTCAAAATCCGAAGGACTGCTCCATTGTGCAGCATTTAATATTACCTCTTCTGTAATTCAGTGCAGATGGATTTATGTGTTGTCTGGATTTTTTTTTTTAATATTTTTCTTTTTTATTCTTTTTTTTTTTTTTTTTTCCTATTGCAGATTTGTCTAAGCAGACAGATGGAGGTGGATGCAGGCTGAATGGATGCCAGATACAGGAATGATCTCTATGACGTAATCTACAGAGCTCAACAGCGCTAGTAACAAAACTAGATTTATAGCCCTCATATCAGCAGTTACAACCATTGCCCCAGTGTGATGTGACAGGACACCATGTGTTTTGTGTATCATAATTCTTGACCACACATAGCAACTTCAGATGGTTTATGAGCAAAGGCTAATCTTGGTCTGCTAAAGAAAAAAAAAATGAATTCAGGCTGTATGGAATTTGTACACTCTTTGTCATTGCTCTGTAGTTACATTTGGCTGTGATATTGCCCTGTTCTCATGCCATGTGAGATTGGACATTGAGATGTTCCTTAGCATGCAGACATCTTAGATCTGTGTGGGTAAAACACTAGATCAATCTTACTGTAACAGATATTTTATCACACCACCTCCTGTATGCTAATACTGCCAATTTTCTAAGCATATGAAGTACACAGATTTCAGAAGCATTCAAGGTGAAAATGAGGTCTGGAAAAGTTTGCTGACTTCAGCTTTCTTGGGCTTCTTACAGTATCAATTCTCTTTCCCCACTAAGGAGCTGTGAGTATGTGAAGGGAAAACCTGAAGTATATTTATATGACATTTCTAGCTAATTCAGTCCTTTATGACTGTGGCTCCCAACTTTTCTGAACCTTAATCACACATGAGAAGAGTGAGTGTTCTGCATCTCTAGTTTTAATTAAAAAACAAATTAACAAACAAACAACAGGGATTTAATGGCCAGAATCATTGTAATTCTTAGCATTTGAATTATTTTATAGTAAGAATATACTAAAGTTAACAAATCACAAAACTTTACAGAGGTTGGAAGGGACCTCCAGAGATCACTGAGTCCAACCCCCCTGCCAAAGCAGGATCACCTAGGGTAGTCTGCACAGGACTGTGCTCAGGTGGGTTTGTAAAAGTCTCCAGAGAAACCTCTTTGGACAGCCTGTTCCAGTGCTTTGTCACCCTCGCTGTAAAGAAGTTTCTCCTCATGTTGAGGTGAAACCTTTTATGTTCCATTTTGTGGCCATTGCTCCTTGTCTTATTGCTGCTGACCAGTGAAAAGAGATTGGCCCCATTCACTGAACACCCACCCCTCAGGTATTTATAGATGTTGAACAGATCCCCTCTCGGCCTTCTCTTCTCCAGGCTAAACACCCCCAGGGCTCTCAGTCTCTCTTCATGGACCCCCAATCATCCTTGTGGCTCTCCATTTGACTGTCTCCATCAGGTCTCTGTCTCTCTTGAACTGGGGAGCCCAAAATTAGACACACTATCACGGGTATGATCTCAGCAGGGCAGAGTAGAGGGGGAGAAGAACCTCTCTAGACCTGATGGCCCCACTTTTCTTGATGCAACCCAAGATGGTTGGGTCATGCTCAGAGGTATGGATAACAATGGCCTTGTGAGATGCTAATGCCACTACTGTTAGCATCCAGAAAAAGATTGTTGTCATCAAGTGGAGAAGCAAGTGGACCTGGAAATTTTGTATATACCTAGAAAGATCATTGATAGTTTAACTAGAAAAGTGCCACATAATTTGTATTTCCCACACTGGTCTGTGGATTTCCCCTTCTTTCCCTGACGCTGCTGCCTAACCATGGCTGGATTCCTGAGAGAGGTGAGAATGGACTGTTAAATATTTTGCATGTTGAAAGATATGGCAGATGCTTCAAGTGTGTATTCATATATGTGTGTATATCTCTTGCAGACATAAGTACTTGTCAGTTACTCACAGACACATTCATATCTTTAGCCACCGATCACATCATCTTGAAATTTAAAGCCTGGAAAGAATGTGTTTTGTAACAGTAAAGGTTCTTCCAGCTCCAGGTGCAGAGGAGTGTGTCGAGGAATGCTCAAGGGTAAGTGCTTTTGAAACTTCATTTTTTGTTGCCTTGTTAAAAAAGAACTGACCATTGTCTAAGGGCTGGCTAGAAGCTGTCTTTAGTTCATCCTCTACTAAAAGATGTGGTGTAACTCTCGGCAAATCACCAGGAACCTGTCTCCTGTGTAGATTATGAGGAAGGGAGAGGTCATGCAGTGATTCATATGACTCACTCAGTACTAGACCTGAGTGATATTTTTTCACAACTTAAAATATGTTACGATCAGCACTGCTCAAGGCTGTTTCTTCAGCTGGTACGTAGTTCCAGAGCTAGCCAGAAGTGCTGCAGGTGTGTCAAAGAAGCAGCCTGGGAGAAATTACATGTTCACAACACTCAGCTGATGTCAGAGGAGCTAGGCTGATGTACTTCTGCTGTGCAGTTGACCAGCTGCTTTGCAAATAACTTGCATATTGTCAAGTTGAAGTTTCTTTTTTTTATCCCACCTTTTGAGGAGTCCGGTAGTGATATCTATTTTTATCATCTACCTTGCTTTCCTAAAGTAGAAGCTAAATTCATAGCCATTTTATCTGAAAGTATTTTTTTCTGTTCTTATTCTCTTAAAGTCATTACACTGCCATATAGAGATAGCAATTTGCTTAAACACTGACATCTTTAATAGCAAATTACCTTAAGTTCTCTCCTTGAGTAGCACTCCGGCTTTTGCTCTGTAGTCACTGTGACTTTGTAGGTCTCAAGGGATCTTTTTTACGTAATGTCTGTATTCTATTGCTCTAAGGGCTAGGAGGAATATTTAGAAATTGTATGTTAAAAGTGGAGTTACAGCTATGGAAAACAGAAGTACTTGTTGGTTCTTCTAAATATTGCCTATAATTTCTTGGGGGCAGGGGAAAGGAGAGAAAGAAAAAAAAGTTTGGTTAAGATTGCCCCAATTTATTACTCTATTACCCCAATTTAGTACTACTATCACAGTATCACCAAGGTTGGAAGAGACCTCATAGATCATCAAGTCCAACCCTTCACCACAGAGCTCAAGGCTAGACCATGGCGCCAAGTGCCACGTCCAACCCTGCCCTGAACAGCTCCAGGGACAGCGACTCCACCACCTCCCTGGGCAGCCCATTTCAGTAGCCAATGACTCTCTCAGTGAAGAACTTTCTCCTCACCTCAAGCCTAAATTTCCCCTGGCTCAGCTTGAGGCTGTGTCCTCTCATTCTATTTGTTCCTCTTGTCTCTTGTTCATCTTGCTCCTATTGTCCCCTTACCATACATTTTACCACCTCAGTTATAAATAGGGCTGTAGATAAAGCAATACTGGAATTTTCCATATTTGAGTATGTGAAGACCTCTTCATGGGAGTACAAAAAAGCAGGTGAGAGACAAAGTAGCAGGAAACTGCCTGCAGTGGATCTTACGTTCATAGATGAAATCTGAATTCTTTCACAAAACTATTTGCTGTTGGAGTTTTCTGTTTGTGCAGTTGTCCCATACGTCCAATCCAGTGCATGCCCTGAGGGAACAGAAATATCAATTAAGGGGGAAATAAGTAGCATGGGAATAGCTGAAAATGATCATCTAAAGGCAAACTGGTAACCACTCACAGTTTCTTGCTTTCTGTTCTAACTGAGAATCTGCTTTTTAAGAGAAATTGTTTCCCCCCATGAATTTGTGGAGTACTACTGAGAGCCAGAGTATTTATCATAGTTCTGAATATCTTGATTTGTGAATTTCTGGCCCCACATCTACTTTTTTCTTTTAATAGAATTTAGATTTATATATTTACATTACATATATGTTTGGAAAAGGGCTTTGGATAGTTGATCAGACCTTGGCAAAGAAAAAACAGTAATGAATGGAAAGGAGGAGATACCATGCTATGTGCCAGTAATTACTTAATGTATCTGCATGCAATGCTGATGGACTGGTGGCCTGAATTCTGTGGAACTCACAGTAGGTCAGAGCAAACCCTGTAAACTGTATTCTGAGCTTTACTACTCATTTTTCAGAGCGGTAGTAGCTCTTACTACATGGAAAGGAAATTGCTATTTTGCTGGCTGATAATCTATTTTTGGTACTATTCATCTTTGGTACTTTGGATTTTCTTTAGCAGTCCATCATTTGTCTGCTCTCACTATGTCCTCAGGAATTCTTAAATTAAGGAGCCTACACCTTATATGAGCCTGTCTTCTTCATCATCAGATGTTAACTTTTCCCCCGTTAATGTCTTTTGAAGGTCTTGATTTCTAGCCAAGTATCTGACAGTAAAATCAGTAAGATGCTTCTATCCTCTTTCTAGAAATCAGTTAATTAGACTCCCTTAGGGCCCCAAAGAAAAGCCTCTTATCTTTTGTCAGTTTAATTTTTTGTGGTATCCCTTTGTATCAGTGCTTTGGGAACAAATACTCCTATTGCTTGTTTAGTTTGCCCTTTTTTTCCCCCTTTATTTTTGGTTGCTCCTCAGATTCTTCAGGATTTATCTTAAGAGTTCATCTCAGATTAGTAGTCTTGAGATTAAAAATATCTTTTTTTGCTTCGTATTTTCCTCTTTCTCAAAGTCATGACACTTGCTATGTAGAGGGCACACCTGGGTCAACTATGACCTATTGTAATTGTACGAATCTGAAAATAATATGAAACAGAGAGCATAAAGCCTCATCCCACTTATTCCTTCCAACTTTTTTTCCCACTCTGTTTTAACAGGAAAACATGTTGTGAAGAGAGTCTGGAAGGGAAAAGACAAATAAATGAAAGGACTGGCTTGTAAAAAAAAGGAAAAGGAAAGTACATGCATAAGATAGTAAATAGCTTGTTTATTAATACCTCTTTTGGGCATACATGTTGTTCTTATGTTATCTCTAAAATACTGAAATGCTAAAAAAATCCATATGTTTAAGATCATGCATCAAATTCTAACTTGTGCTCCACTATTCAAACGTGAATTCTGGCCCTGCTTCCATTAATATCAGTAGCATATTTATTTGCTGATTAGTAGGAGGTAGTTTGGGATGCCAGTTAAGTAATCTGACAGAGTAAAACCTAAGATTCTCTGGACAGCAGTTGCTCCTGACATGCTGAGGTGTTCATTCACAAAGGTCTTGAATGAGGAGGAATGCTATGAAAGGATTAAATTTGACATGAAGAAGGGCTCAAGGTTTGTTTCTTTTTTCATCACTGTTCACACGGAGCCCCTTTGTGCTGCCATTGTGTACTTCAGTGCTGTGTCTTGTCAAAGGATAAATCAGAACAACTGTTACACTCAGTTAAGCTTGTTTGTGAGAGGGAAGTTGTGCAAGAATCAAAGAATGGGAAGCAGGTGAGAAGGAAGCTCATGAGTGTTAGCGCATGCTGTCATGTACAAGGGTGCAATTCAGCTTTCAGAAAGATCATTTTTCTTCCCTCTATTTGTACAGCTGCTTCCAGTTTAAATGAAAGAGTCTTGCTGGAAATTAGAGCATAACAATTGTTTTAAAACTTAATGAAAGGCAAGTTAATTCAGTTGAGCTGTTCAGTGTCTTCATCCTTGGTCACTCTGTACTTATGTGATGGTTTGAGTGTTACATGCCTGCCCGCCGCCGCCTCCCCCCNCGGTAGAGAGGCTAGAGAGAAGTGCAGCTCAGGCAATCCCCCGAGAAGAAGTAAGCTGCGTATCAAGAAGCATATCAAGTGGGAGCACATGTGAGTTCTCATTTATGAACTGTGGGCTGAGATCAATTGGCTAATTGGCCACCAGTGACCAATCAGTTTGGCAGTCAGCCAAACAATACCATAGTAGGCGAAATCACTTGCCTGCTGCCTCCAAATATGGCAAGAGCATAGGCTAGGCCACACACTGACAGTGTGGGCTTATGCAGCCTGTTTCTATAACTTGTTTACTACCTGGACCTTTAGGCAGGCCAGACCCTATGGCACCTCGGCCTATTGTACCCTTTGTGTACTTTTAATGTGTTTACCCCTGGTATGGGCTTGTTTATCCCTGCTCAGGGAGGAAAACATCTTTGGGCAGGCAAGGCAAAGTGAGGCATAGAAATCAGCCTATTTTTCGGGCCTACAGGCCTTCCACAACAGCTGCCAAACAGTGAGCCACCAAACATAGAGGAGCTCAGCCTCAGTAAAAAGGCCCAGCCAGCACTCATGAGTGATGTTAGAATCAGAAGCAAGCCTACTCCTATGTAACCGGGGGGCCACCAGGCCCCCCGGCCTTTGAATCCCCTTCACCAGTCACCCAGTGTGTGTGTCATGAGGACTCACCAGTGACGACAAGAGGAAGAGGAGGATCCCTCTGCCCAGTCGGGCAAGCTTGGACGCTGCCTTTCCTGGGGCCCATTAAAAAGGGGAGTGGGCAGGGAGAGCAAAGTGATCACACCTGGGGTGGGAGGAGACTCCAACAGAACCCAGGTGCTCTGCGTTTGGGGGAGAAAAGTCTGCTTTTGAACACCTCCAGGGACGGTGACTCCACCACCTCCCCGGGCAGCCCATTCCAATGCCAATCACTCTCCCTGTGAAGAACGTCCTCCTAACATCCAGCCTATATCTCCCCTGGCACAGCTTGAGACTCTGTCCCCTTGCTCTGTTGCTGGTTGCCTGGCAGAAGAGACCGACCCCCACCTGGCTACAGCCTCCCTTCAGGTCGTTGGGAAAACAAGAGCCTGTGCAGGAGGCAAGTGTGTGTACCTTGTTTACCACAGAAGGTGAACCGAAGCAAAACAAGCCTGGGCTAGTCCTGACTCCTCAGACTCAGCTGTCAGCCAGTTACAAGTGGTACTCCTAGAGCTCAGTACTGGAGCCAGTTTTGTTTCACATCTTTACCAATGACCTAGATGAGGGAATTGTGTAGACCCCTCATGAACGCCTGGAGGTGTTTAAGGCCAGGCTGGATGAGGCCTTGAGCAGCCTGCTCTAGTGGGAGGTGTCCCTGCCTATGGCAGGGGGTTGGAGCTGGATGATCCTTGAGGTCCCTTCCAACCTAAACCATTCTATGATTCTATGAAGTTTGCAGCGGTTGGGAGTGCTAATCTGCTTGAGGATAGGAAGCAAAGGGACCTGGACAAAGTTGATCGATAGGCTGAGTTCAGTTGTAAGTGGTTTAACAAGGCTAAGTGCTGGATGCTGCCCTTGGGTCACGTCAACCCTGTGCAATGCTGCAGGCTTGGGGTGGAGTGCCTGGAAACCTGCCCAGCAGAAAAGGAGCTGAGAGTGCTGGTGACAGCTGTATGAACATAAGCCAGTGTGCCAAGAAGACCAACAGCATCCTGGCTTGTATCACCAATAGTGTGGCCAGCAGGAGTAGGGAAGTGATCGTGCCACCTGTACTTGGCACCGGTGATGCCGCACCTCAAATGCTGTGTTCAGTTTTGGGGCACTCACTACAAGAAAGACATGGAATTAGACTTCTCAGCCTGTAAACCTTGGTAGCATTGTTAACACCAAACCTAGATGAGACTGAAGGAATTGATTGCAAGGATTTGGATAAAGAACAATTGACTGGACGCGCTTATTTTGTGGCTATGCAAGCCTTTCCAGGGTACGGAGTTTAAGCTGTGCTTTGAGTGATTCAAGACTGCCATCCAATGGTTGTTCACAGACCACTTCTCATAGCGATTCAAGCCAACAATGGCTGCTCCTGGCACCATCTCTCTGCAGAATGGTTGTATTTAAACAAAAGATAACACTTCGTGCTCACCATATGTGTCCAGTTCTGGGCCCCCCAGTTTAAGAGGGACATTGAGATGCTTGAACGTGTCCAGAGAAGCGCAACGAGGCTGGTGAGAGGCCTCGAGCACAGCCCTATGAGGAGAGGCTGAGGGAGCTGGGATTGTTTAGCCTGAAGAAGAGGAGGCTCAGGGGTGACCTTATTGCTGTCTACAACTACCTGAGGGGTGGTTGTAGCCAGGGGGAGGTTGCTCTCTTCTCTCAGGCAGCCAGCACCAGAACAAGAGGACACAGCCTCAAGCTACACCAGGGGAAATTTAGGCTTGAGGTGAGGAGAAAGTTCTTCACTGAGAGAGTCATTGGCTACTGGAATGGGCTGCCCAGGGAGGTGGTGGAGTCGCCGTCCCTGGAGCTGTTCAAGGCAAGGTTGGACGTGGCACTTTGTGCCATGAGCTCTATGGTAATGGGTTGGACTTGATGATCTATGAGGTCTCTTCCAACCTTGGTAATACTGTGATACTGTGATATTTGAATTATTGAGTTTTACCATGATGTGCAAGACATTAAACTTCTTCCCAGCTGTCCAAAATCTGAAAATTAAAAGTTACCGAAGGAGAGGAGGGCATGAGGGACAGACTAAAACAGTAGGATGACACAGCCAAATTAAAATGAGTCTGTAGTATATAGTCCTATATAGTGATAGAAGTATTTTGGATGCTGCTTCATCTTTGCTTGCTATGCTACATGCTAAGGAGCTACAGAGAAGTTAATTCCTAAACCTTAAATTACTAGGTAAAGAGATAAACTGTGAATCTACAATAATTACATAGTACTTCAATATGCTGCAGTTTCTTACCCAAGATGGTCTAACACCTAGTATTGCTTAGGAACCCACCATAGCTTATCCTTTATGGACATTTTTACAGATGCTTTCTGCTTGTTTCCAAAGAGTTTGGAAGTTTCTGTTTTCCATAGAAACCCTCAGAGTAAATGCCAACAACCAGACAACAGGAACTGAGTAGTTTTCTGTTTACAAAAGTCAAGCAGCTGTTTGTTTGACGCTGCTTCTTGGTGTATGTCCCCACTTGAAATCTTGACTGCTGCTGCAGAGCATTTCTGTAGTTATCTGAGTTTCTTCTGAATGTGTAATTTTTTCTTGATTGCATTGTGCTTGACACTAATGAAATCTGAAGACATATTCCTGTGTGAAACTTAGGAGGACTGGTCTGTAGGTCTAGAAGTGTAAGGAAATCAGCTGAATATATAAAGCCAACACACCTAAAGTACTGTATGTTAAACTCTCCCATGAATAACTGCATTCTTGAGCAGAGCTGTTTCAATTTACTGCAGACTAAGCCAAATGATTAAATTACTTCATAACACTATGTAATATGCTCTAATTTAGGAAGTCTGAAAGCATCCTCTTGCGATTCGTCTTAGGCTGAACTAAGAAACCACTTTCCCCAACCGCTCATCACTATTCAGCCCTCAAGGGTTGTTGTCTTTACCCATACAGTTGATGCAGGTTAGATAAGCACTCTCTGACCTCTTTCAGTAAATATTTTGCTTTCTTTTCATACTAAGTAAGGTAATTTACATCAAAGCCATCAAAGCTTTGAAAAAGCACTTTACTGGCTGAATGGTAGAATAATACCCATTAGCTGATATGGCAGCAATTAGCTAGAGGAGTGTGGGAGATGAAATTTTGAGCTGCTGTGAAAGAAGAGGAGGCTCAGGGGGGACCTCATTGCTGTCTACAACTGCCTGAAGGGAGGCTGTGGCCAGGTGGTAGTTGGTCTCTTCTCCCAGGTAACCAGCAACAGAACATGGGGACACAGTCTCAAGTTGTGCCAAGGGAGGTATAGACTGGATGTTAGGAGGAAACTCTTCCCAGAGAGAGTGATTTCCCATTGGAATGGGCTGTCCAGGGAGGTGGTAGAGTTGCTGTCCCTGGAGATGTTCAAGAAAAGCCTGGATGAGGCACTTAGTGCCATGGTCTGGTTGATTGGATAGGGCTGGATGATAGGTTGGACTGGGTGATCTTGGAGGTCTGAACCTACCTGGTTGATTCCATGATTCTAAGGTGAATTTCTTCATCCTTGAGTAGTTCTTGATTTTTTTTATTGACAAAGCTTGGGATTAGCCCAAAATGAAAAGAAGCTTTTCTTTCTCATTTACTAAAATTCCTTAGATTAGATTTTATTATAACAACATAAAATTTTCTCAGGAAAAAGCTATTGCAGACATGATTAACTGTATTTATATAATGGGATTTCTTCTTCAGAGTGGGATGCCTATCTGCTTTGATGGTGCACAGATGCAGGATAATTACAAATGCTTTGATTGCAATTATTGATTGCTAACAGCAGAAATCATACAATGTATTTATTGACGCATGCCCATTCTTTAGCTAGACCATGACCATAGCCCTAAAAATCGTGGTATTTCTAGCACCTGCTCCCATCCAGTGACTGGGACCTATCCTGCTTTAGTCAAACAGGGTAAAAATATGTCTTTCTGCCTTAGTCATCTTGTTTGGTTAGGAAAAGATGTGGGTACAGGCAGACCAGGATATTATTACCTTAAAGTCATATTACATCCTCTAGCATAGCTAACTATGACCATGTGATAAAACCTCTAAACTTACAAAACTGCTTTACAGATACACGCTGTGAAAAGAGAAAAGCCTATAATTTCCTAGCTGAAAAGGACAGAAACTATTACTTATTCTTTTATTAAGGTATGACAATTTTCAGATGAAGAAAACACAGGTGGTCGATTTTGTGCGCTTGAAATCACATTTGTTCTATTACTGTTGCAATATGGCCAGTAGGGGGCAATACCTGTTCAATTTAGTAAACTAAGGCAGCTACAGGGCTCCTGTGTTCATGTTGGCTCTGAGCCTTACGGAGTAACTCAGTCCTCGAGTCTCATCCTGTGTATTTTCAGCTTTATAGCTGAAGTACCTACTGTGCAGGCAGGCAGTCACTTGTCAGAGCTAGGAATGAAATTCTAGTTTCCTATTCTTCTATGCTGTGGTCAGTTGGGAACTTCCTGCCCCCAAATAAAGTTTACCAGCCAGCTCAGATGGCTTGGAAGGAAGATAAAGCTATATTTTACAGCAAGCTAAATGTACAAGCATATATGCAAAATATATTTATATGTATTTGCAATTGTATACAATTTAGAAAAAATACAGAAATCCAATCCTCCTCCCTGGGCAAAGAAAGCCCAGAAGGGACCAACACCACCTTCCTCTCTCTCACCAGACAGAAAAACAGCAAGATCTCACGTGTTCTTTTGACTGCATAGATCATAGAATCAATCAGGTTGGAAGAGACCTCCAAGAGCATCCAGTCCAACCTAGCACCCAGCCCTAGCCAGTCAACTAGACCATGGCACTAAGTGCCTCATCCAGGCTTCTCTTGAACACCTCCAGGGATGGTGACTGCACCACCTCCCTGGGCAGCCTATTCCAATGCCAATCACTCTCTCTGGCATGAACTTCCTCCTAACATCCAGCCTAGACCTACCCTGGCACAACTTGAGACTGTGTCCCCTTGTTCTTTTGCTGGTTACCTGGCAGAAGAGATCAGCCCCCACCTGACTACAACCTCCCTTTGGGTAGTTGTAGACAGCAATGAGGTCACCCCTGAGCCTGAGATGCATCCTGCAAAAATAGTTTTACCAACCACATCATAGAATCTGTCTGTGTTAATTGTAAATAAGTCTGGGGAAAATCTGGTCAGTCAAGGTTAGGATGCAGTCATGGACAGAGAATCAGTGGAAGGCAGAAGGCAAAGTAAACAAAGGGTGAGAAAATGTTTATACATGGCCATTTTATCCCTCTTAGCAAAGCAATGAATGATATAGACTTTATCATTGTTATTCTTTTACAACCAGTGTCCTGCTCTGTATGCAAAAGAATGTGCAGAAAGTTCCTCACTCTTGTTTATAATCTAGAACTAAAATAGAGCATTAAGTCTTAAACTGCCACATATGTGTTCTATGTACTGCCTCATCAGGAACCTCTGAACATTTTTCTTTATGTTACATACAAATCCATGATGTGTTCTAAAGCAGCTATCAGCAAATACTTTCCCAAGGCCTTTCTTCATATACCATGCATATGAAAGCACACTTTTGTACTGTTATTGAGCGAGACTCCACAAAACTACAGCTATGCATATATATGCACACTGGGGAGCATAGATGCATTGTCATGCCATATATAACATTATCTTTGCTTTCTGTGAATGGTGCAGAATGGTGTTATCTATAGGATATGAAGAAAGAACTGGTTGTACACAGTCCTTTCAATTAATAAGCATAAAATAGGTGTAATACTCAAGAGTACTTAGGACAAAGTCATGAGGTGTTTTCTCAGTTTAGAGAGACATTATTCTCATACAGTATTACATACAGAGCTGTTGGCAACACTGCTGTCCATAACTGCCCAGAAGTACATGGAAAAAACAAAATCAGATCTGGTCATTGACTTGTCAGTTGATTAGTTTTGTTTTCTGCAAATAGACATCAGGTGGTTCTGCTGTTTGGACCAACTGTTCAACATATCTTCAGCCAGAAATTTAATATGAGGTGAGAATGAAAGAGAATGTCCATGAGAGACGAGGATAAACAAGAGGCAGATGGTCCATGTGTGAAATGCGCAATGCCAAACAGTGGATTAAGACGCTCTTTTAAATGATACTTCACAATCTTAAAGCAACTGAGAAAAGTTACATTTCCACTAGTTAAAGAACAAGAAAATGTATTCTTTTAGTCTTCATCAGAACATCTCCCATTTGCAGAACCATTGTAGGATCTGCTTGTCTAAAAAGTGTCTGATTTTACAGCAGTTGATTACTACTCCGTAAGTAGAGGGAATCATAAAAGTGCCACCTCTCTGTATGGTATTATCAAACCAGTTACCAGACTGAGCAGATCTGTGTTAAAGCAGGAAACAGGTGAGGCTTCTAAGAAAACTATTTGTCCAGTTGCAACAATGCATCAAAGCTCCTCGTTCAGTCAGTGCTTCTGTCACAGTGTTGTAGGCTAGCCTCCAAGACTAAAGTACCCTGATGGGTTGTGCTCCACACAAAGCAGCAGTTCAGATGCACAGATCTTTGCTGAGTAAAGAATGATAAGCCATGTCAAGAGTTTATGAGACCAGGAGGGAAGTCACAAAGGGAGGCACAGTGGTAGGAGTCTGATATCGACTGCCTAGTCAAGGACAGAGGGTAAACAAAGCCTTTCTTAGAATAATGGAAGTTCTCTGATCACAGGCACTGCTTCTCATTGTCGGTTTTGAACCACTTTGATGTCCTCTGGGTGGACAGAGCAGAAACAAGTAGTGAGAACTCTGGAGGATGTAGCACAGATTTTTTTGATTCAAGTGCTGGATAGATTAACTCAATGAGGTCCTCTGCTGATCTTCTCTCCTGAATGTGTAAGAACTGATACAGAATGGAAAGCCGTGCTGGCTGCCGTGACCATAAAAAGATCCCAATGGACTTAAAGAAGAGGAATAGCAATCGAGAGTCTGGACTTCAAGAGCTTATTCATAGAACTAGTAGAAGGGATTTCATAAGAGGTTGAAGGGCAAACAAACCCAGGAGAATTGACTGACTATCAAGAATGTTCTCTTTAAATAAAAAAGAAAACAAACAAGAAAAAAAGAAAGTGAGCAGATGTAGTTAGAAGTCATCTAGGCTGCACAGAGAACTGTTATCTGCACACAGAAATGAACTGTATAAAGGTGGAAGCAGAGTCAAGCTATCCATAAGAAATATGGAAACATCACCTGGGTGTGCAATGTGAGCATGTTACTGAACAAATTGGACTATCTTGTACCGAAGGAAACACAAAAATGTTTCATGTTTTCTTTGCTTTGGCCTTTACTAGCAAAACCTCCTTTCAAATTTATCTGATTCCTTTATCTAACAGCAAAGGTTGAGAAAGAGAGGTATTGCCAGTGCTAGAAGATGGTCAAGTTAGAAACTAGTTCAGCAGACTGGAAGCACAGAAGTTCACAGGCTTAGATGGGATGCATCTGAAGGTACTGAGGAAGTTGGTGCATGCCATTTGAAGGCTCCTCTCTCTTACAATTAAAAGGTTATGTTGATAGAATGTTCTTGACGACTTGAAAATGAGAAATGTCCTACTCAGTTTCAAAAATTGTAAGAAATTGCAGGCTAGTGACCCTTATCTAGGCTCATTAGAAAACTGAGAAAATACTGAATGCTACTTCCAGTCACATGTAGGAAAGGAAGGTGAGGGGAAGAGCCGATGTGGATTTACCAAGGGCGAATTGAGCCTGACCAATCTAATTACCTTTTGTTAGATGATTAGCTCAGTGAGACCAGTAGCTGTAGATTATCTTGATTCTAACTAGGTTCTTGATACAGCTTATTAGAAGTCCTTACAGCCACATGGAGGAGATATGAACTGGATGGGTGGACTATGAATGATTGGATTATTTGGCTAAAAGAGTGGAGGTTGGTCTTCAGAAGCTTAGTTGGCAGCACATTGCAAGAGGCATTCCTCAAGGGCTGATGCTGGGGATTGTATTATTACATCTTCCTCAACAAACTAGCTGATTGGATGACATCCTATGATTCTATGCACATTTATCACATTCATGATTGACTCCAAACTGGAGCAGACTGTCATTCTGAGGGCACATGGCAGCTAGAGAAATGGACTGGCAGAGACATGATGAAGGGAAACAAAAGTTCTGAACCTGTAATGATGCAACTTCATACATCAGTATGAATAAATAACACTCGAAAAGGACACTGCAGACAAACTCAATATGCAGCAGCATTATATCCTTACAGCAACCATATTACTGGACCACAGCAGCAAAAGCACAGTTTGCAAAGGGCACTGAAGGTTACACTGACCACAAATACTACTATTTTGTAGTTTCAGATCTCTTTTACTGCTCCTGTTGGAGCTCTTCAAATAATTTAAATACACACTGGAACAAAGAGTTCAACACAATTCTGAGGTGATGGGGAAAGACAGTATCCAGAGTCTCTTTCACAGGACTGAACGTAGATTCTTCATACCCCTGCTGTATGCCATAAACACAAAGCTTGACTGTGTTCCAGGACTGTACTACAATTTTACCATTGGTTGTCTTAACATGATGTTTTTTTTTTTTTTCATGAAAAACTTTGAGAATTTCTCAAACATATTCACAGAATGGCTCTATTCTTCCTCAGCCAGATTGTGTTGCAAAAAAGATGATCTCCCTTGCTGAACTGTGCTGCCAGAACTCTTCCTTTTTGTGAAAGGAAATGATGGTTCTTGTTAAAGTGCCACAAATTACATGGATGGTTGGCAGTGCAGAATCATTATTGCCTGTTGAGTAAACATTTTTAAGCAGGGAATAAACAAATCCTCATCATAAATAAAGATCTGGAGAGGAGTAATAGAGAACTGTGTTAGGGTATTGTTACCATACTAAATGTGTCTGCTACCAAGCTAGAGCAAAATTGACTAGCACAACTACTTTTCTCTGCACAAAGGATGGTTCAGAGCAGACAGATGTGGGGCACTGAAGTCTAGCAAGAAGGGAAATACAATAACAAATCAGGAAGGTGCAGGAGATAAAGATTCCACTCCTGCTTTCTGCTAAAGACATCACTGTGAGCTGCCAAATTAAATGCATATTCAAATGGTGAAGAAAAGACCTTTACATATCTTACTTCCAAAAGCTTTTATTGTGTTTCAGTACTGGATGGCACTGGAATATATGGAAATATGGTGAAAGAGTCACATGGTATCTCCTGTTACTGAGGTGGGTGTTGTTTTATACCCAAATGAACACATTACTGGGGAGTTTGCTGATAAGTGGTATCTCTGACAATATGACAGCGAACTCCTAGCCTGACCTTAAATCAGCAGCCAGACAGTATTTGGTACAAGTTCCTGCTGTATAGTTAGGAGTTTGCATGCTGTAACTCACATTTTTCAAAGCTCTGGAGAAGTGACAGTTTACACAAGATTGCAGTGGATGAAAAATGACCTTTAATAAACTGAATAATATACTGTCTAACTAGGATGAATGTCCATACAGGCTGATGACCTACAGGTAACAGCCCAGACGGTGTTTGGGGCACCTGATAGCAGAACAGCTTCAAACGCATGCTGCTTTTATTTCAGAATTCATTTTTCTAGGGGTATTTAGGAATGCAGAATGTCTCACTTTAAGACACAGCTGTGATTACAATTGTTCTTTCAGGATTTAGCTTCTGAAAGTGCAAGGTGTTTCCTTTTTAGCTAAATGCCTTTGTAGGTTTTCTATGGATAGCAGGTGACTGAAAGTGCATTTTTGCTCCCTTGTCCCACTCCAGCATTCAGAGACTTTCATCCAATCTATTTTATTCTACCAGGGAAAACAAAAATAGACTACTCAAGGCTATGTCTACTTCGCTAAACAGAATGGGACCTGCTTGCTGAACCTTGGTTCTGTGATCAAGAGTATGGGCAGGGTCAGGCTCAAACTGCTTATAACCAGTCCTCTCCAGAGCATGTGTCTTGGAGTCAGAGACTTGGGAAAGTGTCAAGCAGGTAAGAGGAGGAGAGTGCCAGTTAAGCAGTGTGAAATCTGCTGTCTGAATCTGCTCAGCCTGTTGGTTGGGGTTGTGGGTTTTTTTAATTTTTATTTAGAATTGTTAACAGACCTTAAGAGAGTAGACACTACCTGTGTGACAGGCTGCAGATGCATACAAAATAGCACTTCTGAATGGATTTCTCCTTTTAGGAAAGCATACATAGAAAGTAGGAGTCAGAATAAGCTAAGCTGGACTATCCCTAACCAATGACTGGTGTATGACTGTAGCATCTTACATTCAAGGATGATGGTAATGAATATTTAATTAAAAAAGAACCCAAACAAACCCTTTTGCATTAAATGAGATAGTTAATTCACTGGGGCATGTTTAATGTGGTGCAATTTACATCCAGTTGCAACACCTGTAAGTTAACATTGCAACATGAGTAAGTCATATTATGAGCAGAGACCAACAGAGATGTGGATGCCTGAGTGACTTCCCTGTAAGTAAGTGAAGAGTGGTCTGTTTGACTGGTGATGGCTCGTGCTCACCATGTACAGCTCAAAACTCAAAGACTCCAGGCACACATTAAGATGCTAGCCAGTAAACAATGTATTTGCTCATCTAATGAATGCTTTAGACACAATTTTTCTGGAATAAGGTGTTCAGCAACCTGATCTAACTGAAAATGTCCCTGCTCATTGCAGGGGGGTTGGGCTAGATGACCTTTAAAGGTTCCTTCCAACCCAAACTACTCCATGATTCTATGGTTTACCTTCTTGCACTGCTTCCAGATTTGGGGGGGTTGTAATAACCTGTATTAGAACTGCTGTAATTTGCAATACATCAATAGTGTGCAACTCAATTTCTTCTATTTATGACAGAATGCAGACTGAAAACCAAGCAGATAGTAAAAGCACATTTCAAACCAAAGAAATCCATACATGACAGTCAAGCCAATTAATGCTAAGGCATATACAATCCTTTCTGAGCAGTGAATAAACTCACTAACCAGCTAACAGTGAAAAAAATTGAGTTCCACTATGCATGCAAGAAGAAATCTATTGCATAGAGATTATGCTGCTTTTCTCCCTGTGGCTTTGTAGGGGAAAAAAAGCCTTACACTAGCTTCACATATGTTAATAAAGATCCACATTTTCTATATCCTCTAGACATATGTTTTCTGTTCTTATAAAAGGCATTTACCTAAGGAAAATAACCCAAGTGGTAGAGGTGGGCAGAGAAACTCTTACCCATCCCTTGCTTTTTTATTCCACATGAATTCTAATGATCACTACTTTGCTAATGCAGGAGCTGAGCTGGAAAAATAAATCAGAGCATATGTATGAGATGAAAGCCTCCAATTGCCACTCTTATCCCTTTATTTTAATAACCAGCTTCCCAGTGGGGCAGGATTCTTGCCAAGCCTTATAGCAATACTTTTGTTTTCTACATGGGCATTTTTTTGCTCAGGTATTTAGCACTGATTCAGATTTCCATCACTACAGTATTTGAGTGTCTTCATCTTAGATTATTTTGTGTTTTAATTTTGGCTTCCGCATGAAATCGAGAAGGCTTTGTTTTCAAATTCCAGTTGTGGGGGGAGAGACCAGAAGCACAGAGATTCTACAGCTCAGATTCTCAAATCCAGTGAAGTCCCTGACTCCTACATGGCAGAAATTCCTTTGTGTGTTGGCGTGTCTGTGCATGACTTGGTTGGAATCACACTGAAAGAACATGGCCAAGGGGAATCTGGACAATTACTTAGTCTTTCATTTCTCCAATGAAAATGGGCTAGGTGGGCATGCACTGAACAGCTGTTTGGCAGCAAGAAGCAAAAAACAACAAGCAGGAGAGTTTGGACGAGTGCTACTTTTCAAGCTAGGACCCATAATGAGCCCAGCCTGATCCTCTTTCTCTGCCACAGCACCTTACAGCATGGATTATTATATTGCACTCAGAGGAGGCAGTTTATTGGAAGGTATTCAAATTCAAAACAAAGTTGCACTTTCAGGAACTGTGAGACGAAAGGAAAGGAAAGAGTGTTCATGCCATACATTTTTAAGATGCATAATATATTGGTGTTATTACTCCCAGTTTCTGACTCAGTGACAATGGTGTACATGTATGAAGTGGTGAATATTCCCTGACATTCACTGTTCTGACTGCACTTGCTGAATGCATTTTGTACATCTTTACATTAAGCATAAGAGCATATCTGCTACAGTCTTCACACATTTTGCTTTTTTCCTTTTGACCCATGAAAAATTCCCTGTAATTATGCCACATTTAGGTATTTTAGTTTTGAAACTATCATAAAAAAAAAAAATTGGGATGTAAAGTTTTAAAGAGAAATTTCTGGAGGCTTGAAGGTGGAAATAAAACTTTATGGAGGATGTGACTTTTTGAAGGAACAAAAAGTTCACTAGGAATGTATGATGAAGAGCAAAAATACTATAGATAGATTCCAAATAGATCTATTGTATTTCCTTGCTTTTGATTAAGTTTAACCAATCATTTCATGTTCAGAACAGTGGCTCAGGGTACATAATCTTCACATATTACAGACTAACAGTATAAGATCTTATCCAAATTAACAGGAGCTTCACTGCACAACACTGCATATATATAACTCTATAATTTAGTTGCTTCTACCTCTCTGCCAGAAAACATGAACACGTATCTGGTGAAAATGTGTTTGGTTCTCAATAACCTTTTTAGTTCAAGAAGATCCACCTAATTTCATCTTAGCCAAAATTTGCACTAGGTGTGATGTTAGGTATTTAACAAAGGAGAAGAAAGAGCACTGCCACTCTGGGAATCCTGCCCACAGCTTTGATCCTTGAAATACATATTTAAAGAAAAATGTGGTATGTAATTAAACATAAATAGCAATATTATTCTGCAGATGAGGAAGACCAACACACAGAGATGGAAACATGTCAGCCACTAATACAGTGGTAGAACCAGCAATGAGACACAAATATCTTGCTCTGTTAATTTACTATGCAATGTATTCAAATGGGTTTGGGGTAGGTCCTTCTGCAGTGTTGCAGGCTAATAAAGGCTATGTCAACACTAAATCCACACTTGCACAACCCTTATGTAAACCCCAATGGCCCATGACACCCCTTTATGTGCTTCTGAAGATCTCCAAGTGTCCCTGGAGCTCAGACACAAGCTAGCTACCTGCCTGTGGATTGAGTTGAATGGCAAATCACAGCTGAGAAAGTGTTTAAGAAACAGCTTCTAGCTGCCTCTCAGCTGTATGCTTCTTGGCTAAGATAGGAGCCCATCTGTGCGAGTGTCCTCCTTAATTTCAGTCTTGGCAGAAGGCAATGATGTTTGCTTAGGAGCAGTGCCACTAACTGTGCCTTCCAGGAACAGGAGAGAGTGGATGCAAGGTGTCCTTGCAGGTGTGTGAGTCACCCTGTTGGCTCCAGTCACAGACACAAGATGAGCACAAAATAGATAGTGGGAAAATCGAGTATCCAAAATTTAACAGCCTGGTTTAAGAGTCATGAGCTGTTCATATTTCAAATACTGGTGTCTGTGTTCATAATGTGACTGTAGAACCATAGAATGGAGATCATCAAGTTCAATGCCCTTCTCAAAGCAGGATTAGTTAGGGTTAATCCAGGAACTTGTCTAGGTGGATTTTGAAAGTCTCTAGAAAAGGAGACTCCACAATTCTCTGGCCAGCCTGTGCCAGTGCTCTGTCAGCCCCATAGTAAATTTTTCCTCACACTGAGGTGGAACTTCCTGTCTTTCAGTTTGTGTTCATTACCTCTCCTCCTGTCACTACATACCACAGAAAAGAGACTGGCCCTTTCTTGACACCCACCCTTCAGATAGTTGTAAACATTAACAAGATCCCTCCTCAGTCTTCCCTAAACTAAACCACTGCAGGTCTCTCAGCCTTTCCTCATAAGACAGATGTTCTGGTCCCTTAATCATACACATAGGATTTGGTTGGATTCTTTCAAGTCTCTGTCGCTTTTGATGTGGGGAGCCCAGTACTGGACACAATACTCTAGATGTGGTCTTACTAGCACAGAGTGGAGGAGAAAGAGAACCTCCCTTGACCTGTTGGCCACATTCTTCTTAATATACTCCAGGATCCCACTGGCCTTCTTGTTCACAAGGGCACATTGCTATGCCATGGGTATATTACTGTCCACCAGAACTCTAAGGTCCTTCTCCATGGAGCTGCTTTCCAGCAGGTCAGTTACTAATCTATACTGGTGTATGGTGTTGTTCCTCTCCAGGTGCAAGACTCTACACTTATCCTTGTTGAACTTCATGAGGTTCCCCTTTGCCCAGCTCTCACTGAATGGCAGCACAAAATTTGCATGTATCAGTCAATTTTCCCAGTTTTGTACCATCAACAAACTTGATGAGCTAAACTCTTATCCCCTCATCCAGGTTGTTGTTGAAGATACTGAATAAGATTAGACCCAGTCCTGACCCTTGGGAACACCCCTAACTACATATCTCCAACTGGACACTATGCCATTGTTCACAATCCTCTGAGTTCTATTGTTCAGCCAGTTCTCAATCCATTTTATTGTCCAATCTTCTAACCCACACTTTCTGAGCTTACCTATGAGGATGTTATGGGAGATGATCACAGTATCACAGTATCACCAAGGTTGGAAGAGACCTCATAGATCATCAAGTCCAACCTGTTACCACAGAGCTCAAGGCTAGACCATGGCACCAAGTGCCACGTCCAGTCCTGCCTTGAACAGCTCCAGGGACGGCGACTCCACCACCTCCCTGGGCAGCCCATTCCAGTAGCCAATGACCCTCTCAGTGAAGAACTTTCTCCTCACCTCAAGCCTAAATTTCCCCTGGCATAGCTTGAGGCTGTGTCCTCCTGTTCTGGTGCTGGCTGCCTCTCTGATGTCAAAAGCCTTGCTATAATTATGGCAGACAATATCCACCGCTCTCCCTGCATCTACCCATTCATTCATCATAGAAAGCTATGGGAATCAGTCAAACATGATTTCCTCTTGGTAAATCCATGCATGACCTACTTTACTTGCAGATGACCATATGCTTAGAGACTATGTCTGGTTTCTCTTTAAAGATATTATTTTTTAAAACATTTTTTCCTCCTTTTTGCATTAAGATTTTATAGCTGGCTTATAATAAGCAGAGTTTCTTCTGCTTTTCTGTTAGCATGAGGAACCAGTGGTTCTGGGAACTCTTTTGTGGTAGGCTTCTCATGTGACCTTCCCCATGTGGCCTGTAACAAGGGAGTAGTGGAAATGTTACGAGGAAGCCCATAAACTTTTCAACTTTGGTCAAGTCTGTCATTGTGTGTATATTCTTCATGTCAACCTTCTTACTACCCATCTTTAGCTTGTTATTGATACCACAAGTCAACACTTGCTTGAAACTGTCGGTCTTGGAGAACAGCTTGTTACTGTCTCGTTTTCTTTCAGAGCTTATCTAACATACATTTCTTTCGGAGAGCCGCTAGCCACAATCCTCCTCTCTCCAAGAACATATGAATAAAATAGCTCCAGGGTGTTACTGCTCTTTATGCAGGTACGGAATCATAGAATCATAGAATGGTTTAGGTTGGAAGGGACCTCAAGGATCATCCAGCTCCAACCCCCTGCCATAGGCAGGGACACCTCCCACTAGAGCAGGCTGCTCAAGGCCTCATCCAGCCTGGCTTTAAATGCCTCCAGGGAGGAAGCATCCACAACCTCCCTGGGCAACCCGTTCCAGTGTCTCACCACCCTCACTGTAAAGAACTTCCTCCTAACATCCAGTCTAAATCTCCCCTCCTCCAGTTTAAACCCATTCCCCCTCATCCTGACATTAGCAGACCTTGTCAATAGTCTCTCCCCAGCCTTCCTGTAGGCTCCCTTCAGATACTGGAAAGCCACTCTAAGGTCTCCTCGAAGCCTTCTCTTCTCCAGGCTGCAGAGCCCCAACTCTCTCAGCCTGTCCTCATAGCAGAGCTGCTGCAGCCCTCTGAGCATCTTCGTGGCTCTCCTTTGGACCCGCTCCAGCAGTTCCGTATCCTTCTTGTGCTGGGGGCTCCAGAACTGCACACAGTACTGCAGGTGGGGTCTGAGGAGAGCAGAGTAAAGGGGGAGAATCACCTCCCTTGCCCTGCTGGCCACACTTCTCTTGATGCAGCCCAGCACACAGTTGGCTGCCTGGGCTGCATGTGCACACTGCCAGCTCATGTTGAGCCTTTCATCAACTCAGACCCCCAGGTCCTTCTCCTCAGGAAGAGGAAGTTGGACTTGGGAAAAACAGAGGAGGATGCCACCTAAACAGAAGACTACTAGATTCTTTTGGTGAATCCACAGCGCTTTGTAGCTGAGTGATTTTTGTCTGTGGGGACAGTTTCACTTGGGTACTTGTCATATGTGACTGTACAAAACATTGCTTCCCCGTTCCTGCTCACAGCTGCATGTATGTGTGTAACTTGTCTTCACCAGGAGCTAGGCGTACAATAAGGGAGGACCGTGGAAAGGTTTGTCCTGATTTTCTGAATTTCCCTTAGCAAGAGGAGTTTCCTGTGTTTACACAGCTGGGGCACATTGCTCCTGGCCTTCGCAGGTCTCCTGCATCTCCAGGAGGCATCTCCTCCATCTCCTCTTCTCAGTAGGAAGGCGATGGAAGCACCTGCTGTCTGAGAACGAGAAGGATGTTTTGCAGCACAAATAGCAAAGCCAAGAAGTGAGTATTTTAAGCCTAGATTCTGAGCTGAAGTGCAGTGTCTTTTTAGATGTTTGTATTTGCAAAGCACAGGGGTGTTTTACAGTATCATGACGTTCTTTGTTGAGAGCTTCTCAGTAACTCTAGAGGAAATGCCTGGAAAGGAAAACCAGTTTGTGATAGCTCCAGATGTTAAACTCAGGCCAGATCCCCTGTTGTTTCAACATCCTTTTGGAAGGAGCAGCTTGTCTTTAAAGCTATGCTGATGTTATGGGTAAAATTCAGCATAGCTGATTCCAATGTCTACCAGTGAGGAACGCAGCCTGTTGTCCTTACCTCATGCTGTCTTTCTCCAGTTATGTCTCACCCAAAAATTGGGAGGAAACAAATTGTCTCTTAGAAAAAAAACAAAACCCAACAACCTTAACGGAGGCAGTTTCCTCTGCTCCAGCAGCCTGTGTTACAGAAACCGGAGATCACCTACACTTGCCACAGGAACCCACCCCCTCCCTCCAGTGCTCCCCCAGCCCTTGCAGCTCCCAGAGATAACAGGAAGCGGAGAGGCACAAAATCCCCTAACAGGGTCTTGGAAGTGGCTCAGGAAGCCACTTTTCCTCGAGAGTGCAGGAGGCTGGGTCCGGATACCCCAGCCTCGGTCCGGCCCCGCCCGCCTCGGCATCAGCCTTGCGCCCCCACCGCCTGCCAGCAGGTGCCGCCCAAGAGCGCGGCGCCGCGGAGGTCCGCCGGCCCGCCCAGTCCGGGGGCGCGGACGCAACGGGGCCGTCCCAGGGGCCGGGCCCGGCCAGGGGCGGGACTCGGTGGTGCCTTTAACTGTTTCGTCTTGCTTGTGCCCGTTCCCAACTGGGTATAGAGGGGTGCGTAGGGCAACGCGGGAGCATTCGACAAAGGGAAGACGTCCCTGCGTGCGGGGAGGAGGCGAAAGCCCGGGGAAGGGAGGAACGTGGGGCGCCTGGGGTAGGAGAGGTGCTCGCTTGCGGACAGGCGGTGTCGTTACGAGAAGGGGTGCGACCTGTGCCGTACCGCTGTCATGCCGGCGTCAGGGACTCGGGGAAAGAAAGAGGAGATGGTGCCGATGAGGAAGAGGGACTTGCTGCCTTCTTCCCCAGCAGCAGCTGTGCCGCCTCTGGGGACTCTCTGGGAGGAGTGCCACCCGGCTGCGTTAGCATGCATAAGCGCCCCGCAGAGAAGTACAGAAACGGCTGTGTGTGCCCCCGCGCATGCAGGCGTACATGTCCCTGCAGGGTGATGCACAGAGCTTGCCGCGGAAGGAAAATCGCATCCACACAATAAAACGAACACGAAGCGATTCTTCTGCAGTGAACGGCCTCCTTTTTGTTTATCCGTATCCCAGCAGACACTGCCCCGACCCCCGGCTGTACGTACCGAGAAGCGGTACGCCCACTCAGGCTGCCCCCCTGAAGGTTGCCCTTCATTCCAGTGCACGGCAGCGTACAGCGCTTCACTTTGTCCTGAAACTGCCATGGCGAGGAGTTCTCGACAGCCATCGCTGCCTCCTGCCATTCGCCCTCTCGGCATGGCCGCTGCCAGCGAGCCAAAAACCAGAGAGCCGCAAGCTTTGCAAGCCGCCTTCTTGTCCCGAGTGTGGGAATTTCAGCATGTCTCAGCGTTAAGCATACCGCGAAAATGCACAATTTTCGATGTGAATTCCTTCAGGCCTTTGTTTACATCTTTGGCCAAAGGCCCTGAAAGCAAATAGTTTGCGTGTTTTGTGAGTTGGCAGATTGTTTTTTTTTAGGCTGCTGACGCTTTTTATCATATTTACACTCTGCCCTTGAATAGTGTTTGTTAAGGTTAGCACATGCTGTAATATTCCTATTACCTAAGCTCGATGGCCTCGTTAACAGCTGGGTTAGTCCTCCAAAACTCTGGATATCTGAACCAGAGGGATTTCAGCATTAGAATCAAACTGTTTAAGTTAAGTTTTGTTTAAGTCCTATTTTCTCTTCATCGTCGTAATGCAGGACAGTAAAACCAGCGTGCAGCATCTGGGAGTAACCAAGGAATGCCTACTTTGCAGAGACTCACTTGTGTATGTCTTATTAGTCTAATGTAATAGACATAAAAAAGCTACTCAGCTACCGTAGAGATCTACAGTTATTACACAGTCCATGAGGTATAACCCAAGAATAGGGAGCAAATGTCTCAGAACTTTCTCAATAATTCAATATACTAGATTTCAAGCAAAATGCAGAAGCTGCCTTCTGTTCCATGTTTTTTATGACTGTGGCAAATTGGTGCTTACTGAAAGATATAAACTGTCTGCAGCAGGCCAGCAAACAATCTTCTTCTCTAGTCTGGTGTGATGGTTTGGGGTGTCCCCCNAACCTTACCCCAATCCCAAGGATGAATGGAGGTTTGGCCAAGAGGATTAAGAAGCAAAGGTGAATCAGCCAAAGCAAATGGAGGGTGAGGTTAGAAAGCAAGATGGAGTTCAGCCAGCAGCCTCAGCTCTCCCCAGCAGGCGAAGCAGAAGAGAACAGCCCAGCATGAAGTGCAGAGCAAAGTGACTTTATCTTTTGTTTTGCTTTTCTTCTTTACACATCTCAGCAAGACTGTGAGCGAAGTAGACCTCACCATTGTTTTAATTTCTCAGCCTATTATCTAGTTCTTCTCACCAAAACATCCCAGCTAGGCTCAAACTAGCACATCTGGTGAAAAAAAATCATGTGCTTTGGCCTTCTTTGTCTCCTTTTTCTTGGTGTGTAGGATACTCCCATTTCAATGGCATCTCATTAAAACTGATAAATATTATTTGTTTTTAAGGTGTACAGGCATAAGGAACTAAGGCCTCAGACCGTGTACAGGACCGGAGATGGCTGAACAGCTTAGGCTGATGTTTTTGGACCTGAGATTTCTCAGAATTAATTTGGCATTTAAATTGCAAGTGCAGGTAACAGGGGATGTACTTAGAGATGGTAATTGGACCTATGCCTTACTTGAGAAGGTGCATGAAAGCTAATAGACACTATGAAGCATAGGTACCTATCAGCAGATCACATACCCTGCAGGGTGCTCAGCCCAAAGGATTCAGCAGGGAGTTAAAGTCATCCTGCTGGATGCAGATGATAAAACCATGCATATATTTTAAATGTATCCAGGATTAATGGTGGTTTTATACAGCATCTCCACACTGTTCTGGTAGAATTTGACTTCAAAATGGGAGAGTTTGGGCCCGAGAAGGAATGCCCAGGTTGTTGCTGGGAGGCTGGTGATGCCGCTGAGGGTGTTCCACTGTGGAAAAAGCAGCTGAAGGTTAAGGGAGGAAGAATGCTTAGGAATAGGTTTTGTAGTTCCTGCTTTGCAATCCTTTGGTGAAAACAGAAGGGATGGGGAGCACTGTTTCAGTCCTAAGTGTCTGTATTTGTCTGTCATTTGATGCCTTATTCAAGGCGCAGTGATTATTGAATCTGGGACCACAATTAAGATCTCTTGCTCCAGCTTGTCCTTCATTTTCCCTGTGTTTGTTTGGTGTTTTTTTTTTTTAACCAAACCAGAATCGTGTCTAGCATGCTTTCTGCTGCCAGTGTGTGGCAGTTTTTGCTGAGCATGCCTGTCAGCTTGGGTCCCCCCAGAGAATGAAAGCAGCAGGAGCCTCATTCGTAAATCTCCAAAGGGTGGTAGGCACTGAGAAGCACAGCTCAGCCAAGGCGGTTGCTTATCTGGGCATGCACAGTGCTAGAATACTAGACTAGCAAGTGTAAAAATAAAATGGCTTCTACAGTGGTTGTGATTTTTTGGGTGTTGGTATAGAAATTCCATCTAAATTTTACAGCAGTCTGTTCAGTTCACAAAGCTTCAGAAGCGTTCAGAGTCAGTTTTCATACAAGACAGACCTTGCACTAATATTTTCTTACCAGCATTTTTATTTCCTTTTCTTTGTTTCTTTATGCAGTTTCTCATGTGGGTGTGAGAACTATGTCATATGGAGCAAAAGTCTTGACTTTATCTGTCTTCTGTATTAAATCTCAGATGAAAATTCCCTTTTGCTGCCTCATCTGACTTGCTCAGAGACAGTGCTGCTTCTCCAATCAGTTTTCTAAGGTCGCTTTTGTAATGGGGAAGGGAAGGGGGGGGGGGAGATACCTCAAAGATAACAGGCAAAAGAAGTGCCTGTAGGAAACTCATTCATGTGACTGTTTTGCTCTGATTGCACCTGGATGCAATGAGAAGAGTGCTCAGTCGTGCTGATGTTGGTGGAGCTGCATCCTGCCGCTCACCAAGTACTGAAGGGAGCATTGCACCAAGAAAAGCAGCAGGATGCTCTGCTTTGGCATTAAGTGAATGATGAATTGTGATGGTTTGGGTATCCCTCGCCCCCCCACACTTTAGAAATCACCCAGACTAGACTCAGCCAGCTCTGGAAATTTGAATGAAGCTTATATTTACAGCTGGCACAATTTACAAGCAGATATTTACAGTATATACAGTGATAGACAGAAATAGACAAGGTAAAAAGGTAATACAGACACAACTCCCCTCCCAGAAACCTGAGTCCCCAGGAGGGGCTCTCAACCACCCCTCACCTTCCCCCTACCCCTCTCAACCTTACCCCAGTCCCAAGGAAGAATGGAGGTTTGGCCAAGGGGATTAAGAAGCAAAGGTGAATCAGCCAAAGCAAATGGAGGGTGAGGTTAGAAAGCAAGATGGAGTTCAGCCAGCAGACCCAGAGCTCTGCAGCAGAGCAAAGCTCCCAGCAAAGAGAGCAAGCAAGTGACCTAATCTTTGTTTTGTCTTTCCTTTGTACACATCTCAGCAAGACTGTGAGCAAAGTAGACCTCACCATTGTTTTAATTTCTCAGCCTATTATCTAGTTCTTCTCACCAAAACATTCTAGCTAGCTTCAAACTAGCACATGAATCCAGAGTGGACAAGGATGTGAGGAAGCAGTAAGATTGGAGCTATCTTATTTGGGGTCCTGTTCCAAGACATCTGTTAATTTAACACTGGCTGTGAGAACAGTTGGAGCAGATGAGGTGGGAAAAAAACTGATGCTATGTAACGCTGCTAGTTAAAGAAAAAAAACCCAAAGCAACAAAAAAGTGAGAACCCATCCCCCCCCTCCCCCCTTCACAGCTACATCGTCCTCTGTCATTGTCAGTGCCTCGCATGCACTGGGTGATGAATCGCCATTTTAGGCAGGCAGTTTATAGCTCATAAATACTTGGGTGTGTCAGACTGTAATGGATCCCCTAGGAATGACAGTACTGTTTGGACAGTGGCTGAACACATCTCTCTGAATTCCCATCCCTTCGGCATAGAAAATGGATTTTAATGGTCACAAACAGATGGTGTTCATGAAAAGGAGGGAAAAAAAACCCCCAACCCAACAGATTATAGCTCATGTCAGGCAGGGTGGAGAAAATAATCTTCTATATTTAAAGCTTTATTTTATTAGAAACAAGAATATAGCTTCAAGCAATTCTGGTACAATAATAATAATAATAATAATAAAATCATTGCAAACAGTAAGTGGATGTCAAAAGACAAAGCAGTCCAGGTAAAACTAGGTAGAAGAGTTTTTGGTTTGTTTTCCTTAAATCAGCAGGTTTTGATTGCCCCAATTCAGCTGTCAGGCAGCAGCAAGAATTAAATCAAAGTTTCTTGCATCCCTGGAGAATGTCATTAACAGTGCCTCAACTTTTTGAACATTATCTAAGTCCCTTAGAAATTTAGTTCGTTGCATTTGTTAGAAAGCCAGGAAAAAAGATACTCAGTCTTGGATCACCCTGAAATAATTACTTCAAATGGGATATGGGACTAAGAAGTCATAGGTCTTAGCAATTTTGGCTCGTATGCTAGTTCAAGTCTCTAGAGAGCACATAAACACCCATTAATGCACACTTCATGTGTAATATAACAATAAATACAAGGCCTATTATTGACTGAGACTCAGACACACAAGACTTAAATTTTACTATAGACACTTAACTCTGTGAGTGTGGTCTATTAAAAAAGAAAGTCTATATAATGCCTTAGACATTTGTTTCCATTATCATCTCCAATTACTGTCAGCAAACACACCCAAGGGTCTTGGGAGCCAGGAGTGGAGCCCATAGCACTCAGTTCTTTGTAGTTTTATACTGTGACAGATTTGCTGAGGATATATTTTCTTTCTGCTCCTTTGAATCCCACATTCCCACCCAGTTTCAAAAGGGACAAATATTGTATTTGTTATTCCATTTTACCTAACAAAGTGCATAAGGTGGTGTCTGAGCAGTGTCTTCTGAAGTGCCAGGTGCTCTTCTGAAAGCCATTTGCCTTGGTTGTGCAAAGGGAGCTTAAAGGTGAACCTCTTCCGGGACCTCCTTGGCAGGGTGCCCTGGGAAAAAAACTCTGGAAGGATTGGGGCCCAGGAAAACTGGTCAGTGTTCAAGGATCATCTCCTCCAAACTCAGGAGCAATGCATCCCAAAAAAGAGAAAGGCAGGTAAGAATGCCAGGAGGCCTGCGTGGATGAAGAGAGAGCTCCTGGACATACTTAGATGCAAGAAGAAAGCCTACAGAGAGTAGAAGCAAGGACAGGTAACTTGGGATGAATACAAAGAAATTGTTCATGCAACCAGAGCTCAGGTTATGAAAGATAAAGGAGAGCTGGAATTAAATCTGGCTAGGGACATTAAGTGGAACAAGAAGAACTTCTTCACATATATTAGTGAGAAAAGGAGGACTAGGGAGAATGTGGGACCCTTCCAGAAGGCAAATGGAGAGCTGGTGACAAAGGATATGGATAAGGCTGAGGTGCTCGATGACTTCTTTGCTTCAGTCTTCAACGGCAAGGGCTGCAGTCACAATGTCCAAGTCCTAGAGGGCAAAAGTAAGGACTAGGAGAAGGAAGATCTGCTCACTATAATTGAAGATCATGTTTGTGAGCACCTAAGGAATCTGAACGTGCACAAGTCCATGGGGCCCGATGAGATCCACCCATGAGTCCTGAGGGAACTGGCAGATGAAGTAGCTAAACCACTGTCCACCATATCTGAAAGGTCATGGCAGACTGGTGAAGTTCCTGCTGACTGGAAGAGGGCAAACATAATGCACATTTTCAAGAAGGGAAAAAAGGGTGACCCTGGGAACTACAGACCGATCAGTCTCACCTCTGTGCCTGGCAAGATCATGGAGCAGATCCTCCTGAAGGCTCTGCTAAGGCAAATGGAAAACAAAGCAGAGGTGATTGGTGGTAACCAGCAACAGCTTCACCAAGAGCAAATCATGCCTGACAAATTTAGTGGCTTTTTATGATGAAGTCACAGTAATAGTGGACAAGGGAAGGCCAACTGACATCATCTACCTGGACCTGAGTAAGGCATTCGACTCTGTCCCACATGACATCCTGGTCACCAAACTGGAAAAACACAGACTGGATGGGTGGAGCACTCACTGGATAAGGAATTGGCTGGATGGTGGCATGCAGAGAGTGGTGGTCAATGGCACAATGTCCACCTGGAGACCAGTGACAAGTGGTGTTCCTCAGGGGTCAGTGCTGGGACCAGTGCTCTTTAACATCTTTGTCAGTGATATGGACAGAGGAATTGAGTGCACCCTCAGCAGGTTTGCAGATGACACCAAGCTGTGTGGCACAGCTGACTTGCTGGAGGGCAGGGATGCCATCCAGAGGTGGGCCCAGGCCAACCTCATGACATTCATCAAGGCCAAGTGAAAGGNGCAGCAGCTCTGCTATGAGGACAGGCTGAGAGAGTTGGGGCTCTGCAGCCTGGAGAAGAGAAGGCTTCGAGGAGACCTTAGAGTGGCTTTCCAGTATCTGAAGGGAGCCTACAGGAGGGCTGGGGAGGGACTATTGACAAGGTCTGGTAATGTCAGGACGAGGGGGAATGGGTTTAAACTGGCAGAGGGGAGATTCAAACTAGATGTTAGGAGGAAGTTCTTTCCAGTGAGGGTGGTGAGACACTGGAACAGGTTGCCCAGGGAGGTTGTGGATGCTCCCTCCTTGAAGGTCTTCAAGGCCAGGTTGGATGAGGCCTTGAGTGACCTGTTCCAGTTGGAGGTGTCCCTACCTATGGTGGGGGTTGGAACTGGATGATCAACCTAAACCATTCTATGATTCTGTGAACGGCAGCAGCTGCTCCTTGAGTTGTTCTGAGATGTAAAGATAAACATACACAAAGACATCCAAGCATATTTGTAGATTTTGTGTGTGGAATCTGTTCTGCACTGGCATCTCTTGCAGAGCAGCAAAAAAAATTCACATCCTTTTCACTCTGCTTTTTGGTGCTGAGTGTTGTGTATCACGAAACAAAATGCTTAACACTGTGTAGGCATTTTAGACTACGACATCTATTCCTAGAATCCAGTGCCTAAAGCCTTTTATACTTTCAGACTGGTGTGTTTCTCTGGAGTCAAAAGAGAGGTAAAATATTTTTACCTGCTCTGATGTCAGACAAAGCTTCTGGTGAACAGCTTGCAGGACTTGAAGTCAGAAGGAACCTGAGATGGGACTTTGTGTTACCGGATTGGCAGAGGTGGGTTTGCTATCCAGGTGTGTTGCTACAGTGCCCTGTGGTGCTTGGCTGTGGTGTGAAAGATCCAGTGCTGTCCTGTTACAATTTGACTGAGCAGTGATGAAGCTTTCATTCCTGAAGATGTCACCTATGAGAATTGCAGGCCATTTCCTTCATAGAAGGGGGAAATCAGAGAAAGGGTGTGATTAAACTGCTGAAGTGATTGATGTAGCCATTTATTATGGTCCTGGCTGGTGGCCAGCCACTGCAGTGGGCAGCCTAGAGGTACAGGAAGCACAGTGACATGGAGGAAGCAGGTAATGGGCAAATAAATTGAGTGACATATGTGGAAATGCAAGAAGAAGTTCATATTCTGAAGACACTATGTTCTTCACAATCTTTTATATGAATTCTCTTGTAAGGTGGATAATAGCATGAAAGGGAAAATTAACTTTCAGAATCAAACAAAAAAATGCATTGTTTTTTGTTTGCTTCTGGGTGAAATGATCAAGAGATATTTATGCACTCTTAAGACAACACAAAGAATTAGCCTCTAACTTACTCAGCAGGGAGGAGTGAGAAGCAATTGAGACCATAGATCTGTCAGGTTTGTACAGGAGAGTCTTAATTTTCTCACAGGGCTTTTTCTGAGACTTGCAATAGACAAAGACCCAATAATCATCCCTCTGGCCCTGAACTGGGTGTGTGTAATGGTTGATTCTCCACCTTACTAACTTCCTCTGAGCTCTACTGGGAGCCAGTTACTGATATTTGCACTGGGCAGAGTGTGCAAGTATCAGCATGTTAAATCAACAATAACATATGGTATTGCCAGCTCCTGTTTTCTGTGAAAACATAATGACAATGTCTGAAGTATCCCTTGAAGTCTGTGCTTCTGGGTTCATGCAAGTGTGAGTCCCTCAATATTCCTTAGAGAAGGGAAAAAAAGAAAGAAAGAAAGAAAGAAAGAAAGAAAGAAAGAAAGAAAGAAAGAAAGAAAGAAAGAAAGAAA
>WAAF01020613.1:1217-41283 GCA_013400475.1 Tricholaema leucomelas
GCCAGGTGGACATTGTGCCATTGATCACCACTCTCTGCATGCCACCATCCAGCCAATTCCTTATCCAGTGAGTGCTCCACCCATCCAGTCTGTGCTTTTCCAGTTTGGTGACCAGGATGTCATGTGGGACAGAGTCAAATGCCTTACTCAGGTCAGCCCTCCCAGAAACCTGAGTCCCCAGGAGGGGCTCCCAGCTGCCCCTTCACCTTCCCCCTACCCCTCTCCACTTTCCCCCAGTCCCAAGGAAGAATGGAGGTTCAGCCAGGGTGGGTTAGGAAGCAAAGTGGATTAATTAGAGAAATGGCAGAAAGGCTAGAGGGAGAAAAAAAATGCAGCTCCAAGATCCCCAGCAGAAGAAGACTCCCTTATCTATGTTTTGATTCTTGTTCTTATACCTCTCAGCAAGCCTATGAGGGAAGTAGACATCACCCTTGTTTTCCTTCCACAGCCTGTAATCTAGTTCTTCTCACCAAAACATTTTAGCCAGCTTCAAACTAGCACACTTTGCACATTTGTTTACCAGACACACAGGAGGTAGAGACAACCAGAGGGCTGGAGCACCTCTCTTGTGAGGAGAGACTGAGGGGGTTGGGGCTGTTCAGTCTGGAGAGGAGAAGGCTTCCAGGTGACCTTATTGTGGCCTTTCAGTATCTGAAGGGGGCTACAAGAAAGCTGGGGAGGGACTGTTTAGGCTGTCAGTGATAGAACTGAGGGGAATGAAACAAAGCTGGAACTGGGTAGATTCGGACTCGATGTTAGGAAGAAGTTCTTCAGCATGAGGGTGGTGAGACTCTGGAAGGGTTGCCCAGGGAGGTGGTGGAAGCCTCATCCCTGGAGGTGTTTAAGGCCAAGCTGGATGAGGCTCTGGCCAGGCTGATCTAGTGTGAGGTGTCCTTGCTCCTGGCAGGAGGGTTGGAACTGGCTGATCCTTGTGGTGCCTTCCAGCCCTAACTGATTCTATGATTCTATGATTCCTAGGGACTGCAATTATTAATGACATTTTCAGACAAACCTTTTTCCTTTTATTTCTGCATAAAATGTGTTGGGATACTCTGGCAGGTATAGAAGCAAGGAATTATTTTGTTTGGAAAAGACCTCTAAGATTATCCAGTCCAAACATCAACCTAACTTCATTATGAGCTGCCCAGGGAGGTGGTGGAGTCACACACCCTGGCTGTGTTTAAGGGTGGTTTGGATATGGTGCTTGGGGCTATGGTTTAAGGTGACTCTTGTAGAGTAGGGTTGTAGGTTGGACTTGGTGATCCTGAGGGGCTTTGCCCACTTGCATATTTCTGTGTTTCTGTGATCGTGGCCACTACATCATGCCCTGAACCACCAAGTTTCCAGAACACCTCCAGAGATGGGGACTCCACCACCTCCCTGGGCAGCCTGTTCCAATCCCTGACTACTCTTGTAGCAAAGAAATTTTCCCAAGTCTCTAACCTAACCCTCCCCTGCACAGTTTCAGGCCATTTCCTCTCCTATCACCTGATACAAGGGGAAAGAGACCAACCCCCAAGAGTATTAATCACAGCTGATGTCACTGTGTTCAGCTGAAGTGAAGGTGTCAGCAACATCTGCATAGGGGTCAGGAGACCTAAACAGTGGCTTCTTGCTTGCCTTTGTCAGAAAGATGTAATGCTACCTGAGGTGAAATCCCAGGTTCTCATATCTTGATATGATCTAAGCAAGGCTATCAAACTCCCATCTTGTTTTTCCACTGGGAGAGTCAAACAGCACTTACTACTACAGGCAACCCATCATTAAAGTATTTGCAGTATTAAATCTATCACCAGTGTTTGAATTTCTGAAGGTGTTTTCTTTTCTAGCTTTGCCCTTAAACTTCTTCAGTATCAGAATCAGAGAATCATAGAATCAGCCAGGTTGGAAGAGAGCTCCAAGCTCATCCAGCCCAACCTAGCACCCAGCCCTGGCCAAGCAACCAGACCATGGCACTAAGTGCCCCAGCCAGGCTTGGCTTCAACACCTCCAGGCACGGCCACTCCACCACCTCCCTGGGCAGCCCATTCCAATGCCAATCACTCTCTCTGCCAACAACTTCCTCCTAACATCCAGCCTAGACCTGCCCTGGCACAGCTTCAGACTGTGTCCCCTTCTTCTGTTGCTGCTTGCCTGGCAGCAGAGCCTAACCTCAAGGAATTGGCTTGCTGGCCACACACAGGGTTGAAATTCATGGCTTAGTGTCCAAATGCCCCTTCCCAGCCTTGCTGCCTTTCTCTGGACACCTTCCAGCACCTCAACATCTCTCTTGAATGGAGGAGCCCAGAACTGGACACAGCACTCCAGGTGTGGCCTGAGCAGTGCTGAGCACAGGGGCAGAAGATCCTCCCTTGTCCTGCTGGCCACACTGCTCCTGAGCCAGCCCAGGATGCCATTGGCTCTGCTGCCCACCTGGGCCACTGCTCTATCTGGTCACCCCTTCTTTGTCCCTGGAAAGGAGCAGAGTGGGAGTAGACAAGTTGATGTCTTAAATACACTTATGTCTCCTTTTCATTATTGCCTGCCTCTTTCCCTAATTGTTTTACTCCTTGTGCTAATATGCAGCAGATTGCCTTGAACATGACATGGCCCACTAGAACCTCACTTCACTGCAACTTCATTACTCAGGAATTGGAGTTGTAATGCTTCGTTTGGCTTTGATGTTACTTCATAAGTGACAATTTTGAGGCTCTGCAGAGAGCAGCCAAATGATTCTGCAGTCCCCAAAGTGCCACACAGCAATACTGCACTAAGCACCTCAGAGTTGCTATTCACACACAGTGCTCTACAGTGAGAGATGAAGGCTGAGTAAAGAAATATCTCTCTGGAGTCCAGGAACAGAATTGGTACTCACTGTGGGAAAAGGAGTTGGAATGAGACAAGAGGAGATTAAGACAATGGGAAAAAAATAGGAAAGAATTAGTACTGTTTTGTTGTTGCTTGGGAAGTCTCAGTGCTGTGGGTTTTCAGTTTTCACTCTGCACTCCAGTTTTGGATTTCACAGCACCACAGAATTCTTGAGGCTGGAGCAGACCTCTGAGATCACCAAGTCCAGAGTGTGTGTGTTATAGACAGCACAGAGTCACAGCACGTCAGGGGGTGAAAGGGACCTTAAAAGATCATCCAGAACACCACCCTGCTACAGCAGGACCATCCACAGCAGGTCACAGCATCACAGAATTCTTGAGGCTGGAGCAGACCTCTGGGACCATCTAGTCCAGCCTGTGACTTAACACCACCACATCGATCATCCAGTCCAACCTAGCACCCAGCCCTATCCAGTCAACCAGACCATGGCACTGAGTGCCACATCCAACCTTGCCTTACTCACCTTCAGGGATGGCAACTCCACCAAGCCCTGGGCAGTCCATCCCAGGACCTAATTCCCTTTTCCCTCAGGAAGTGCTTCCTAACACCCAACCTAAATATTCCCTGGCACAGCTTCAGGCCATGCCCTCTTCTCTTGTCACAAGTTTCCTGGGAGCAGAGCCTGACCCCCACCTTACTACAACTTCTCTCTTTAATTCAAGAGAGATGTTGAGGTGCTGGAAGGTGTCCAGAGAAGGGCAACAAGGCTGGGGAGGGGCCTGGAACACAAATCCTATGAGAAGAGGCTGAGGGAGCTGGGGGTGTGCAGCCTGCAGAAGAGGAGGCTCAGGGCAGACCTCANTTGGAATGTGCTGCCCAGGGAGGTGGTGGAGTGGCCGTCTCTGGGGGTGTTCAAGAAAAGCCTGGATGAGGCACTTAGTGCCATGGTCTGGTTGACTGGATAGGGCTGGGTGCTAGGTTGGGCTGGACGATGTTGGAGGTCTCTTCCAACCTGATTGATTCTATTCTATTGATTCTATTCCCTTCAGGTATCTATAGAGTGTGATAAGGTACCCCTGAACCTCCTCTTCTCCAGGCTGCACACCCCCAGCTCTCTCAGCCTCTCCCCATCAGCCTTCCCGTCTAGTCCCTTCTCCAGTCTTGTTGCTCTCCCCTGGATCCGATCCAGCCCCTCAATGTCTCTCTGGGAGTAAGGGCCCAGTGCCTGAGGTGAAGCCTCCCCAGTGCCAGCACAGGGCAGAATGACAGCCCTGGTGCTGCTGACCACACTGTTTCTGATACATGCCAAGGTGCCATTGGCCTTCTGTGCCAGCTNTTTTGCCAGTGTCTCACCACCCTCACTGCAGAGAATCCTTTCCTAACATCCAGTTTCAGTCTCTCCTCTGCTAGTTCAAACCCATTCCTCCTCATCCTGTCATTACCAGACCTTGTCAGTAGTCCCTCTCAGCCTTCATGTATCTCCCTTCGGATACTGCAAGGACACTCCAAGGTCTCCTGAAAGCCTTCTCTTATCCAGGCTACAGAGCCTCAAATGTCTCAACCTGTCTTCAGAGCAGAGCTGCTGCAGCCCTCTGAGCATCTTGGTGGCCTCCTCTGGGCTGGATCCAACAGTTCAATGTCTAGAAACATTTATGAGATTAACTTTACAAAGCAGAAAAAAAGAGAGAGGGAAAAGGCAGGAAGTGCTACGTGACTGGAAATTTCTGCCATGGGTTGCTTCCCAAGATTTTTAGGAAGCATCTGGAACTGAGACTGTGAATGCAGTGACATTTTACTTGCCAAACTAGAGACAAAGAAAGGTTCAAATGGGATCACAGCACCTAAGTCTGGATTAATCTTTGTCTCCTCTTTATCTTTCATATATCCCCGGGGAGGTGGTGGAGTCCCTGTCCCTGGAGGTGTTTAAGAGGAGACAGGATGAGGCACTTAGTGCCATGGGTTAGCTGATTAGAAGGTGTTAGGTGATAAGTTGGACTCGATGATTCTGAAGATCTTTCCCAACCTGGTTAGTTCTGTGGTTCTCTGATTCTGTGATATGCAGAACTGTCCCTTTACAGACCCTTTATTCTGAGGAGACCTTGTGTCTGGGTTCACCTCTGCCTTCAGTGTGTCCAGAGGAGGGCAGCAAGGCTGGGGAGGGGCCTGGAGCACAGCCCTGTGAGGAGAGGCTGAGGGAGCTGGGGGTGTGCAGCCTGCAGAAGAGGAGGCTCAGGGCAGAGCTCATTGCTGTCTGCAGCTCCCTGAAGGGAGGCTGTAGCCAGGTGGGGTTGGGCTCTGCTGCCAGGCAAGCAGCAACAGAAGAAGAGGACTTAGCTTCAAGCTGTGCCAGGGCAGGTTCAGGCTGGATGTTAGGAAGAAGTTCTTGGCAGCAAGAGAGATTGGCATTGGAATGGGCTGCCCAGGGAGGTGGTGGAGTCCCCATCCCTGGAGGTGTTTAAAAGGAGACTGGATGAGGCATTTAGTGCCATGGGTTAGCTGATTGGAAGGTGTTAGGATATAGGTGGGACTGGATGATCTCAAAGGTCTTTTTCAGCCTGGTTAGTTCTGTGATAGGTAGAACTTTCCCTTCACAGATAGGTGGGACTGGATGATCTCAAAGGTCTTTTCCAGCCTGGTTAGTTCTGTGATAGGTAGAACTTTCTCTTCACAGATAGGTGGGACTGGATGATCTCAAAGGTCTTTTCCAGCCTGGCTCATTCTGTGATTCTGTGGCCTCCATCACCACAAAGCCAAAGACTCTGGAGAAACCTGCACTGATGCAACTGAAGGAGTTCTTCAGTGGAGCTTCACTAAGTTGTAGTGCTGGGGATACAACCATGCTAACATCACTGGAATTACATCTGATACCTGCTACAAATGCAGCCAATGGCTTGGCAAGATCAGACTGATCATGCTGCATTGGCTGCTTGGAGAGAGTGGAGGTTTCTCTCTGCAGCTTTTAATCCTCCCTGACATTTCGAGTGCAGCTAGTGTCATCAGAATCAGACTCAAATCCAAAGGATCAAGACATGACAAAGAGCAACTACGTTAGCAGATTAGAAGACAAATTACCAGAGCCTTAAAGGGATGGCAGAGCCTTAATTGCTGTGTGAAAAACATTTCCATTTTGCAGGACAAGAAAAGGGATCTGAGCAGGTACCTCACTGTAACCTTTGGGTCGTGTACTGTGGGACAGAAGCAGGTGAGGCAGCACAACCCACCCTGGGGCTCAGAGCAGAGGAGCAAAAACTGGCTTTTGCTGATCTGAATATCATAGAATCACAGAATGGCTTAGGCTGGAAGACAGCTTAGAGGTCATTGTTGGGGAGGGGAAATGAATCGATGCGAGATGATATTGGCCAACATGACTATCGTTTATGAACGTTGCTATTCAGAACTCTGCCACCCCCAAGCACTCGTTTTAATAATATTAGGGTTCTTACACGGTCATGGAAACATTCTATGGATAATATCTAGAGCTAGGAATAACCAACAAAATATCTGAACATGACTTGAACTGGAAGAGAAGATTCCATGGTCAAACGCTGCTTGCGGTCAATACGCTGCTTGCCCAGTAGCTGGGCTCAAGGAGCTCTTTCTGCTCTATGGCAGAAGGCAGTAGAGGATTACAGAGAGGCATTTAAGCATTTGTGCTAGTTTGAAACTAGCTAGAATGTTTTGGTGAGAAGGACTAGATCACAGGCTGTGAAAGGAAAACAAAGGTGATGTCTACTTCACTCATAGGCTTGCTGAGAGATACAAGAAAAAGAATCAAAACATAGATAAGGAACTTCTCCTGCTGGGGAGCTCTGAGCTGCATCTCTCTAACNTTTACTCACAGCATCCATGACCTCTCTGGACAATCCACTCTAGAGTCTTGCCTCCCTCTCAGTGAAGAATTTCTTCCCAAGATCTCATCTAAACCTATTCTCCTTCAATTAAAATCCATTCCCCCCTCTCAAGGACACTCTGCAGCCTTCCTGTAGGCTCCCTCCAAAGAATCACAGAATTCAGGTCGGAAAAGACCTTCAAGATCATGGAGTCCAACCTGTCACCCAACACCTTCTAATTCACTAACCCATGGCACTAAGTGCCTTATCCAGTCTCCTTTTAAACAAAACACCTCCAGGGATGGGGACTCCACCACCTCCCTGGGCATCCCATTCCAATGCCAATCTCTCTTACATGAAGAACTTCCTCCTAACATCCAGCCTGAACCTGCCCTGGCACAGATTGAGGCTGTGTCCTCTTGTTCTGTCCCTGGTTGCCTGGCAGAATTGATCAACCCCACTTGGCCACAACCTCCCTTCAGGTAGTTGTAGAGAGAAAGGTACTGGAAGGCAGTTCTAAGGTCCCCCACAGAGTCTTAGAATCCCAGTTCCCTTAGAGGGAGCACAGGTGGAAGGGGAAGATCTGGGAAAGAGGTGAAGGCTGGGAAGAGACGAGAGAGGGGAAGGATGAGCCTTCCAGCTCCCTTTGCTGGAGGCAGATGGAAGGAGCATGGAGGATGACCAGCAAGCATGAAAATGTTTTTCCTTTGTTTCCTCAGTAGCAGCCATTGCCCCATGCTCCTGTCTGGGGCTGCAGATGTGATTTAGTTGGGGCAATTGACGAGGCAGGAATTATAAAACAGGTAGTTACTTCCATTTCCAGAAAGCCCTGCCCACAGCTATCTACAAATTAGTTAATTTTGGGGTTCTAATTCATTCAGGAAAATCCTCACAAGGATGCTTATTGGCAATGTAGGAATTTAGGGAAACCAGAAGAACTGGAAAAGGTTTGGCCACAAAAATGGCTTTGCCTCACTTACAAATAAAAGGCATCCTGGAGCCCTAGGGAACATCTGTGCCACTCATGGTGGGGGAGTAGGAATTTCAAGCTAGTCCCTGGCCCCTTTGTGGCAGTGTTGGAACTGCTCAGCCATTGAGAGGCTTCCAGATCTTCCCAGGGTGCTGGAAAAGAGACAGAGGATCTCTGACCTGATCCTGCTTCCTTTTGGCACGGAGGTTTGCAGAGCTGTAGGCAGCATCTCTTGCAGATGTGCAGAGAGCACCATGTCAGTGGCACTTCTTGCCACATTAGATTTCCAGGTGGTTCAAGCCCAAAACTTCAGGGCTAAACTGGTCTGAAGCACGAGGCAAAGCAGAACACATTGTCCAAGAGCAGTGAGGCAGAGGCAGCTTCATGTGGCAGAGGTAGCAAGGCCTCAACTGCCAGCACAACTGCTTGCAACTTAGCTCCATTGATATAATTTGCCTGAGTGCAGCCCCAGAATCATAGAATCAGTCAGGTTGGAAGAGACCTCCAAGCTCATCCAGCCCGACTTAGCACCCAGCCCTGTCCAGTCGACCAGACCATGGCACTCAGTGCCTCATCCAGTCTTCTCTTGAACACCTCCAATGGCTACTTTGGCCACAGATTCACCAATCCAAATGGCATCTGCCAAACTGCCCATATGAGGTGACCCCAGGGCTTGCTTACCCTTATTTGGGCAAGACACCAATAAGTACCTAAACACCTGTGGGTACCTGTTTATCACTTTGGGAAGGGGCTTAATGGCTCAAGCCTTTGTTTTCCTCCAGCCCTTGTTTCCCCCATCAGCAGAAGCGTGGGGCAAGCCAGGACATCTAATAGGCCTATTAGCCTGCCAGGACAGAGTGGTGTAGGCAGAACAGGAAGGAGGCCGTGGCCACAGGGTTGTCTGTAGTGGTCAATGGTTGTAGGTAAACGCAGCCTCTGCCTAATGCTGGAAATGGCTTTGTCCACGCAAAGGTTATAAAATGGGATCCTTTTAGACAGTAAATCTACAGATCCATTAACTTCTGGTGCCCCCAACACAGGAAGGACATGGAACTGTTGGAGCATGTCCAGAGGAGGCCATGAACATGATCAGAGGGCTGGAGAACCTCCCCTATGGGGACAGGCTGGGAGAGTTGTGGCTGTTCACACTGGAGAAGAGAAGGCTCCGGGGAGACCTCAGAACAGCCTTGCAGCACCTGAGGGGGGCTACAAGAATGCTGGGAAGGGATTTTTTACAAGGGCTTGTAGTACGAGAGGGAATGGATTGAAGCTTGAGGAGGGGAGATTTAGCCTGGAGATTAGGAAGAAATTCTTGACAGTGAGGGTGGTGAGACACTGCTCTTCATTGCTCTTCAAAGAGAGAGAGAGCTTTGTTGTTGAAATGGACTGCCCAGGGAGGTGGTGGAGTTGCTGTGGCTGGAGGTGTTGAAGCCAAGCCTGGCTGGGGCACTTAGTGCCATGGTCTGGTTGATTGGGCAGGGCTGGGTGCTAGGTTGGGCTGGATGAGCTTGGAGCTCTCTTCCAACCTGTTTGATTCTATGATTTTAAGACTGGCAAAGGTTGCACAGGGAATCTGTAGATTGTCCCATCTCTGTAGGTGTTCAAGATCAGCTTGGATGAGGCCCTGAGCAACCTGTGCTGGTGGGAGGTGTTCCTGCCCATGGCAGGAAGGTTGAACCATAAGGTCTCTTCCAACCCAAACCATTCTCCGACTCTATGAATGTAGTTACACCTGATGAAACAAAGCTCATTGTTTTTTCACCTTGGCTAAATGTTCTGCACTTTATACCAAACTTTCCAAAGTCTTTGAAGGAGAGAGAGCAGAAGTCTCTGCAATGGCTGTACTGAAAGAACTAAACACAATTTTAACAGTCCACCAGGAGTCCTGGAAGGCTGTAAAAGGTAAAGATTTGGTACAGATTCGTTCAGAACAGAATCCCCAGTGCAGCATAACTCAAGATTTAATAGACCATATTCAATTAAGCACTTAAAACTTTCAATTTTAGAAAGCATAGAGGTCTGGGGTTGGGAGGGTTTTTTTCCCCCTTGTTTTAAGAACATCAGCATTTAAAGTCTGCTGGCTGGACTTGAAGCAGACTACTTGCTCCTGAAATTAAGATGTTCCCAGGACCAACTCACAAGAGCAACAAGCCAGAGAGATAAGGACTAGAGATGATGAAACACAGAGTTGGATGGAGAAACCATGGATTTGTATCCCACATGGAGTTTTAGCTCATTTTAGGCCCATTTAAGATGTCAGGTTTTTGAGAGAGTCAGGGAAGGGTCAGGGTTAGGATTAGGGTTAGGCTATCTAGTCTAACTCCACTATGAGAGGAGGATCACCCAGGAGCACATGCAGGTGATTTTGAGTGCCTGTAGAGATAGAGACTCCACAACCTGTCTGGACAGCCTGGTCCAGTGCTCTGCCACTCTTTTCCTTATCACAGAATGTCAGGGGCTGAAAGGGACTTTAAAAGCTCATCCAGTCCAGTCCCCCTGCCAGAGCAGGATCACCTATGCCAGACCACACAGGCAGGTCTCGAATATCTCCAGAGAAGGAGACACCACAATGACCCTGGGCAGCCTGGTCCAGCGCTCTGCCACCTTTTTCCTTAGCACAGAATCACAGAATGTCAGGGGCTGGAAGGGATCTCCAAAGCTCATCCAGTCCAACCCCTCTGTCAGAGCAGGATCACCTAGAGCAGATCACACAGGAACACTTCCAGGTGGGTCTTGAATCATCTGCAGAGAGGGAGGCTGCACTACCCCCCATGGCAGCCTGTTCCAGTGCTCTGGCACTCTTTTCCTTATGTTCATGTGGAACCTTTTGTACTCCACTTTGTGTCCATTTTCTTTATCCAGAGCCAATAAAGGTGGCAGCAAAAATACTCTGGAAGTTTTTGGTATTTTGGAAACAAAAGAAAAAAGAAAAAGATAGGGAGAAAGAACAAAAGATTACAACTGAATCAACATGACAGAGTATCCAAGGGCTGAATGGAAGTGGAAGGACTGAGAACATCTTTGGTCCTGTGGTCAAATCATAGAATGACAGAATCAAGCAGATTGGAAGAAACCTCCAAGCTCATCCAGCCCAACCTAGCACCCAGCCCTGGCCAAGCAACCAGACCATGGCACTAAGTGCCCCAGCCAGGCTTGGCTTCAACACCTCCAGGCACAGCCACTCCACCACCTCCCTGGGCAGCCCATTCCAATGCCAGTCACTCTCTCTGCCAACAACTTCCTCCTAACATCCAGCCTAGACCTGCCCAGGCACAGCTTGAGACTTCAAGTTCCCTTCTGTTGCTGCTTGCCTGGCAGCAGAGCCCAACCCCACCTGGCTACAGCCTCCCTTCAGGGAGCTGCAGACAGCAATGAGCTCTGCCCTGAGCCTCCTCTTCTGCAGGCTGCACACCCCCAGCTCCCTCAGCCTCTCCTCACAGGGCTGTGCTCCAGGCCCCTCCTCAGCCTTGCTGCCCTTCTCTGGACACCTTCCAGCACCTCAACATCTCTCTTCAATTCAGGAGCCCAGAACTGGACACAGCACTCCAGGTGTGGCCTGAGCAGTGCTGAGCACAGGGGCAGAAGAACTTCCCTTGTCCTGCTGGCCACACTGCTCCTGAGCCAGCCCGGGATACAGACAGAAAAAACTGCCTAGCAGAGTCACAAGTCTCTGCCTCCTTACCCTTTGTGAGATATGCAAAATGTATTTGTGTCAATAATTTTTCTCAAGGGATGACTCACTAAGGAAAAGGCAACAATTTATTCCATACTTGTCTCATTTAAACCCAAAATCCCAGAAAACCTCTTTGGTTGAGACATGGATCACTGCTAGGGAAACAGCAACGATGCAAGGGAGATTCTCTTTCCTCTCTGCTCTGCTCTGCTGAGACCTCATCTTGAATACTGTGTTTAGTTTTGGGCTCCCCAGTTGAAGAGGGACAGGGATCTGCTGGAGAGGGTCCAGCGGAGGGCTGTGAGGATGATGAGGGGACTGGAGGGCATGGCTGATGAGGAGAGGCTGAGGGACCTGGGGCTGCTTAGTCTGGAGATGAGAAGACTGAGAGGGGATTTGATGTTTATAAGTATCTGAGGTCTGGGGGTCAGGAGTGGGGGGACAGGCTGTGCTCACTGCTCCCTGGGATAGGTCAAGGAGCAAAGCATGGAGGCTGCAGCACAGAAGGTTGCAGCTCAACACAAGGGGGAACTTCTTTACTGTAAGGGTCCCAGAGCACTGGCACAGGCTGCCCAGAGAGGCTGTGGAGTCTCCTTTTCTGGAGCCTTTCAAAGCCTGTCTGGATGTGTTCCTGTGTGCCCTGAGCTAGATTGTGTGGTCCTGCTCTGGCAGAGGGGTTGGTCTCGATGATCTCCTTGGGTCCCTTCCAACCCCTGACATCTGTGAGCCTGTGAAGGGGAAATAATAACAATAATAATGAAAAAAAACCCACAACTAAACCTGCTCTGCATGTTTAATGCTAACACAACTTTGTAAATTGTAAATTGACTCCCAACATCATCAGTGGCTTCCCATGCATTGTAAAGTAAATCCTCACGACTTTTATTGGGATCATAAATGGCTTCTTAACATGTTAATGGCTTCCTTCTCATGGCAGTGTAAATCCCATAGGCTTTTATGGACAACATAAGTCACAGAGCAGGCTGAGCCTTGCTATCATTGGTGCTTTTCATTTGAAAACCAAATAAAAGCTTGGGGAAATAAAGCAGAGGGATTTGCACACTCTCCCTGTCGTGGCCACCCTTGGGTTTTTTTTTTCCTGCTGCTGTGATGAATGTGAAATGTCAAAAAGACTCAAGAGGCTTCTCTGATGTTTAACTCCCCTTTGCAAAATCAAACAGCTGAACAAGAGTTCAGCAGCCCTGGTGTCCCAGCAGCTGAGCAAAGAGGTGGCAGGAGCTGCAAAAGGCTAACTGCACTCACTCCCCTTCCTCTGGCACCTTTCGTTTGCAAGGATCCCAGGGCTGATCAGAAAACAGATGGAATGCATGAGAGGAAACAACACTAAGAAGCATTTCACATCTCCAGGTGAGGGAACAGCCCAAATTCATAGAATCAAGCAGGTTGGAAGAGATCTCCAAGATCATCCAGTCCAATCCATCCAAACTATCCATCCAGTCTGACCTATCCAACCAAGATCATCCAGTCCAGCCCTGGCCAATCAACCTGACCAAGGCACTAAGTGCCCCAGCCAGGCTTGGCTTCAACACCTCCAGGCACGGCGACTCCACCACCAGGGAGGCTCTTCTGCCCCTGTGCTCAGCACTGCTCAGGCCACACCTTGAGTGCTGTGTCCAGTTCTGGGCTCCTCAATTCGAGAGAGATGTTGAGGTGCTGGAAGGTGTCCAGAGAAGGGCAGCAAGGCTGGGGAGAATCCTGGAGCACAGCCCTGTGAGATCCCTCAGCCTCTCCTCACTTGTCCTGCTGGCCACACTGCTCCTGAGCCAGCCCAGGATGCCATTGGCTCTGCTGCCCACCTGGGCACACTGCTGCCTCCTCTTCAGCTCCTCTCTGCCAGCACCCCCAGCTCCCTCTCTGCTTGGCTGCTCTCAGCCACTCTGTCCCTAGCCTCTAGCTCTGCATGGGGTCATTGTGCAGAACCTAGCACTTGGACTTGTTCAAACTCATGGCACTGGACTGGACAGGCTGCACAGATGGGCACAGGTCTTCCAACCCAAACCATTCTATAGAATAATAGACTCATAGAAGAATCAAGCAGTTTGGAAGAGACCAGTCCAGTCCAGCCTAGCACCCAGCCCTGTCCAATCAGCTGATTCTACACACATTGCATTTCTGTTCACATCACACAACAGGCCAAGGAGACCTCATTTTCTCAATTTAATTCTAAAAAGCCATCTCCCAACAGGTTGAGACAGCTCCAGCCTCAGAAAGCTGCTGAGCTCTTTAAATATTTAAAAAGTTTCTTTGCAGAAATTGCCTTGGAGGAGGAAAAGCTCACATTGAGGACTTGCTCTGCCTTTCTAAGCCAGCTCATTAATCACAGTTAATGCTGTTTGTTACAGCAGATAGTAATGGCTGCTTCTTGTAAACCCACACTGCCCTCAGCACCAGAGAGTTTCTGATCCATCTAATACAAATTCATTTTGCCATTCCCTTCTGAGGCTGCTGGCTCATATCCTTTGGAGCAGCTACCTGTGAAGCCAGCAAGTTTCAAAATGCACTCCAAAATCTCCTCTGCATTTCTCTTGGTTTTCTCTGTTAGTCTGTTTGTGGGTCCCTAGGTGTGGGGACATAGAATCAGAGAATGGGTTAGGTTGGAAAGGACCTCAAAGCTCAGCCAGTTCCAACTCCCCTGCCATAGGCAGGGACACTTCCCACTAGAACAGGTTGCTCAAGGCCTCATCCAGCCTGGCCTTGAACATCTCCAGGGATGTTGTGGAGCACAGAAGCACCCAGTGTGATCTTTGATCACATTGGGTGCTTCTGTGCTCCACAGCCTCCCTGGGCAACCTGTGCCCTGTATCTCACCACCCTCAACATCTGCCAGTGTCTCACCACCCTCACTGCAAACTTCTTTCTAACATCCAGTTTCAGTCTCCCCTCTGCCAGTTCAAACCCATTCCTCCTCCTCCTGTCATCACCAGACCTTGTCAATAGTCCCTCCCCATCCTTTCTGTAGCCCCCTTCAGATCCTGGAAGGCCACTCCAAGGTCTCCTCCAAGCCTTCTCTTCTCCAGGCTGCAGAGCCCCAACTCTCTCAGCCTGTCCTCATAGCAGAGCTGCTTCAGTCCTCTGAGCATCCTCGTGGCCCTCCTCTGGACTGGCTCCAACAGTTCCATGTCCTTCTCCGAGGCCACTCCAAGGTCTCCTCAAAGCCTCAGGATATTGCCCAGGTGAAGCAAGGTAAAGGAAGTGTCATAGAATCATAGAATGGTTTAGGTTGGAAGGGACCTCAAGGATCATCCAGCCATAGGCAGGGACACCTCCCACTAGAGCAGGTTGCTCAAGTCACAGAATCACAGAATGTCAGTGGCTGGAAGAGACCCTGAAGGCTCATTCCGTCCAACCCCCGTGGCAAAGCAGGATCACCTGTGCCAGTTCCCACAGGAACACATACAGGTGGGTTTTGGATGTCCGCAGAGAAGGAGACTCCCCAACCCCTCCAGGTAGCCTGCTCCAGGGCTCCAGCATCCTCACAGTGAAAAAATGTTAACTCATGTTCCCATGGAGCTTCCTATGCCTCAGCTCCCACCCATTGCCCCTTGTGCTGTCATTGGGCATCACCCAGCAGAGCCTGATAATGTATCGATGGGCACAGAGCAGAGCTCAGGAGGCTTCACTTGAAATTAAGGAAAAACTCAAAAGAATCACAGAGTTCTTTGTGTTGGGAAAGCCTTCTAAGGTCATCCAATTCAACCATCAGCCAAACCCCACCATGGCCATTGATCCATGTCCCCAAGTGCCATGGACACAGGTTTCTGGAACACCTTCAGGGATGGGGACTCCACCACCTCCTTGGGCAGCCTGTTTCAGTCCCTGACCACTCTTGCAGCAAAGACACTTCTGCTAATATCCAACCAAAACCTCCCCTGGCACAATTTCAGGCTGTTTCCTTTCATTCTATCGCCTGATACTAGGGAGCAGAGTCCAACCCCCACCTCACTGCAGCCTCCTTTCAGGGAGCTGTAGAGAGCGATGAGGTCTCCTCTTAGCCTCCTCCAGACTAAACCACCCCAGTTCCCTCAGCTGCTCCTCACCAGAGCAGTTTTCCAGATCCTTCTCCAGCTTTGTTGCATTCTCTGGACATGTTGCAGCTTCTGAATGTCCTTCTTGGAGTGAGGAGCCCCAGAACTGGACTGTTCAAGGTGCAGCCTCAGCAGTTTGAGTATGACCACTGGTGGATGAAGCCTTGAGCAACTAGGTCTAGTGGGAAGTGTCCCTGCCCATGGCTGACAGGTTGCAACTAGATGATTGTTCTAGTATGAAGCTAGCTGGGACATTTTGGTGAGAAGGATTAGATGCTAGGCTGTGCAAAGGAAACAGTGGTGGTGGCTGCTGCACTCATAGGCTTGCTGGGATGGGTAAGAACAAGACCATAAATATAGATAAGGGAATCCCTCTCTGGGCTCTGGGGCTGCATGAACTTCTCTCTAACCTAACTTGCCATCTGTGTGACTAATCCTTCTGCTTCCTAACCCCCCTGGCTGACTCTCCAGACTTACCTTAAACTTAAGGCAAAGTCTGGGGTAAGGTAGAGGAGTGGGAGGAAGGTGGAAAGGTGGTTTGGAGCCCCTCCTTGGGACTCAGGTTCCTGGGAGGGCTGATGTATTTCTGTACTACCTTTTTAACTTGTCTGTTTCTGTCGGTGGCTGTAGATATTGTAACTCTCTGCTTGCATCTTGTGCTAAGCTGTGAACATAAAGCTTCATTCAATTTTCTGGTTGGTTGGTTGAGCCTAGTCTGGGTGATTGTCTTAAGTCTGAGGGGGCAGGTAACACCCAAACCATCACAACGATCTTGAAGGCCCCTTCCCCTGTGCTCAGCACTGCTCAGACCACACCTGGAGTGCTGTGTCCAGTTCTGGGCTCCTCCATTGCAGAGAGATGTTGAGGTGCTGGAAGGTGTCCAGAGAAGGGCAGCAAGGCTGGGGAGGGGCCTGGAGCACAGCCCTGTGAGGAGAGGCTGAGGGAGCTGGGGGTGTGCAGCCTGCAGCAAAGGAGGCTCAGGGCAGAGCTCATTGCTGTCTGCAGCTCCCTGCAGGGAGGCTGTAGCCAGNATGATTCTGTGATTCCTACCCAAGCCATTCTATGGTTCTGTGGATGCAGGGCCACCATCACTTCCCTGCTGCTGCTGGCCACACTGTTCCTGACACATGACATCATTCTGGCTCTGAGCTCACTTCTGTCTCCTCATTAAGGACTATGTGAAATAAATTTCCTACAGAGGGAACAGGATGTAAGAGTCATATTTCAAGAAAAAGAAAATCCATTTTCCTCTTGTGCTTGCACTCAAGGTCAGAGTCTCTTTTAATCCCCTTTCTGCATGGCATTTCAGGCTTTTATTCCTTCATACACACTGGCCCAGTTTGGGAAGAAGAGGAAGGCAAAAAACCAGCTCCAAATAGTTCATAATCTGGTCAAGAGAGAGGACTGCTTTGATTATGAGACCTAGTTAAAATCTATTCAGCTGAACTATTTAAATACATTAAGCAATTTCAAGCTCTGGGACCTCACATCACAATCAGTAATTGACTCTGGAGAACCTACAGTCCTGCAAACTCCATGTCAAGGTCTGGAGAACAGAGATGAACAATATCTCTGGACAGAGGAGCAAGATCTGTTCCTGTAGATTTCTGTGTTCTGAAATGAAGGTGCAAGACAGACCAGAGAGCAGCACAGAACTATTTATTAAAGGATGAAGTTGAACAAAACAGAGGGAGAGAGAGAAGGGGACAGAGAGAGAGAGAGGGAGAGGGAACAATGGAGAAAAAGAGAAGAAGCAGGGAAGGGAAAGAGCAGGGATTAGCTCGCCATCAGCCGAAGATGGAGAGAGAGAGAAAGAGAGAGAGAGAGAGATGGGTGCGTGGTCCAGGGATGACTTTCTGTGGAGTTCATCAGGAGCACATGGGTGGAGATGCTCTGGTGGAGGTGCACTTGTGGAGGTGCTCCTCTGGTGGGGCTATGGTGGAGGTGCTCTTCTGGCGGGGCTCTGGTGGAGGTGCATGGGTGGAGGTGCATGGGTGGAGGTACTTTTCTGGTGGGGTTCTTGTGGAGGTGCTCTTCTGGGGCTCTGGTGGAGGTGCATGGGTGGAGGTGCTCTGGTGGAGGTACGTTTCTGGTGGGGTTCTTGTGGAGGTGCACAGGTGGAGGTGCTCTTCTGGGGCTCTGGTGTAGGTGCATGGGTGAAGGTGCTCTAGTGGAGGTGCACTTGTGGATGTGCTCTTCTGGTGGGGCTCCACTGGAGGTGCATGGGTAGAGGTGTTCTGGTGGAGGTGCTCTTCTGGTGGGGCTCTGGTGGAGGTGCTCTTCTGCAGGGCTCTGGTGGAGCTGGTGGAGGTGCACTTGTGGATGTGCTTTTCTGGTGGGGCTCCAGTGGAGATGCTTTTCTGGTGGGGCTCTTGTGGAGGTGCATATGTGGAGGTGCTCTGGTGGAGGTGCACACTTTGGCAGGTGTTGCTCAAGTCTTTTTATACAGTTTCTTAGATGAGTGTTCAGCTGCAGCTCCCCAGGGAAGCTTCCTGTGTATTCTCATCCATCTGCAGGGGTCCTGTGGTGGCACTGGAGAGGGCCTCCACCCCCTCCTGCACCATTTACCTGCCTGTACCCTGGATACACAGGAGAGGAAGGAGGCTTGTGAAAAGTTGTACTCTTGCTTCGAGGCTTATAATCGTCACAGGATCTCAGGCTGACAGGATCACAGAATGTTAGGGGCTGGAAGGGACCAGAGGAGCTCACCAAGTCTCCTGCCCTGCCACAGCAGGACAATGCTATCTAACACAGATCACAGAGGAGCACATCCAGGCAGGCCTTAGAATCATAGAATCAAGCAGGTTGGAAGAGACCTCCAAGATCATCCAGTCCAGCCTAGCACCCAGCCCTGTCCAGTCAACCAGACCATGGCACTAAGTGCCTCATCCAGGCTTTGCTTGAACACCTCCAGGGGCGGTGACTCCACCACCTCCCTGGGCAGCCCAGTCCAATGGCAATCACTTGAAAGTCTCCAGAGAAGGAGACCCCACAGCCTCTCTGGGCAGCCTGTTCCAGTGCTCTGTGACCCTTACAGTAAAGAAGTTCCCCCTTGCATTGAGGCAGAACCTCTTTTGCTGCAACTTACACCCATTGCTCCCTGTGCTACTCATGGCTCGCTTCTGATGAGAGGAGACACAAAGATGACTCTCAGAGTGGCCAGAAATAAGTAGGTTAACACTGGAAACATTTCAGACACCAGGGCCTCCAGGTCAGTTTTGCTGTGTCCTAAAATGCCTCGCTGGTTTTGTGTGCTACCATTGGCTGTGGTCTGAGACTGCTGCTCACCAGCCAGGTGCTGACAAGATGTCTCTTAGAATGATTTTTCAGAGTAGATGAGGGCACTGTCACACCAAAGGGTCAGGCAACTCTCACTCAAACACACTCCCAGAATAAGAAAAGCTCTTCCTAGGCATTGTGTGCAGTTGCTAATGTCCTGGACAGAATGTTCTGGTTGGAAGAGAACTCTAAGATCATCCAGTCCAACCATCAGCCCAACCACCATGGCCTCTAAACCGTGTCCCTAAGTGCCATGGCCAAAGGTTTCTTGAATACCTCTGGGGATGGGGACTCCACCAGCTCCCTGGGCAGCCTCTGCCAATCCTGGACCACTCATGCAGCAAATAATTTTGTTCTTGTCTCCAACCAAAGACCCCTGTGGCACAATTTCAAGGCATTTCCTTTCATTCTATCATCTGATATTAGGGCAAAACAACTAACCCCCACCTCACACCAACCTCCTTTCAGGGAGCTGTGGAGAGCAGTGAGGTTTTCCCTCAGCCTCCACTTCTCCACACAAAGCAACCCCAATTCACAGAACCCTGCACATGGGCCTTGTTAAATCTCATTCAATTGGCTTCTGCCCACCCATCCAACCTGACAAGGTCCTACACTGTGGCCACAACAACCCCAAGCAGCACTACAGGCTGGGGACAGAGTGGCTGAGAGCAGCCAGGCAGAGAGGGAGCTGGGGGTGCTGGGAGAGAGGAGCTGAAGATGAGGCAGCAGTGCCCAGGTGGGCAGCAGAGCCAATGGCATCCTGGGCTGGCTCAGGAGCAGTGTGGGCAGCAGGACAAGGGAGGTTCTTCTGCCCCTGTGCTCAGCACTGCTCAGGCCACACCTTGAGTGCTGTGTCCAGTTCTGGGCTCCTCAATTCAAGAGAGATGTTGAGGTGCTGGAAGGTGTTCAGAGAAGGGCAGCAAGGCTGGGGAGGGGCCTGGAGCACAGCCCTGTGAGGAGAGGCTGAGGGAGCTGGGGGTGTGCAGCCTGCAGAAGAGGAGGCTCAGGGCAGAGCTCATTGCTGTCTGCAGCTCCCTGCAGGGAGGCTGTAGCCAGGTGGGGTTGGGCTCTGCTGCCAGGCAAGCAGCAACAGAAGAAGGGGACACAGCCTCAAGTTGTGCCAGGACAGGTCTAGGCTGGATGTGAGGAGGAAGTTGTTGGCAGAGAGAGTGATTGGCATTGGAATGGGCTGCCCAGGGAGGTGGTGGAGTGGCTGTGCCTGGAGGTGTTGAAGCCAAGCCTGGCTGGGGCACTTAGTGCCATGGTCTGGTTGCTTGGCCAGGGCTGGATGCTAGGTTGACCTGTTTGAGCTTGGAGGTCTCTGCTAACCTGCTTGACTCTATGATCTGGGACTTTAAATCTTAACTTTTGCATAATGGTCACGTTCCCCCCCCTCATAAATTGCCATCAATCAACTACAGGCACTCAGATTAGTTCCTTGTTTATTATCCATTGATCTTAGGATGGTACAGGAGAAGAAAACACAGGAATAAAATGGATTTGTATTCAAAGATGAATTCAGCAGCAAATTACATTTCTGGTGAAGATGAGGAGTTGCAGGTGTTTGATTTAATGAAAGTTTAGTGAAAAACAGAGCCTGAGACTTCTCCATCTTATTACAGGACAAATGAAGAGTAACTCCTTTGATTTAATTTAGTGTAAGCTATAATCTACCCCTCCCTTTTCCCTAGGAGTTTATTATCTGTGGGTGATTGCTGTTCTGCAGCATTTAATAGAACATTGTGTTATCTATCACCAGCTTTCCTCCCTGAAACCACTTCAATATGTTTTAGGAGTGTAGAGAGCTGTACAGAGCAGGAGCTCCTTCTTCATGTCTCTGTGCTGCAGGAGGCTTGTAGCTCTCCAACTCCCTCTGCTAAGTGGAAGGATGTTTTCACTTGGTTTGAAGGAAAATTATTGACTTTGACCTTTGTATCAAAATGTGCAATTCTCTCCTCATCTTCACCTTGCTGCAACCCCCCATGGCTGCCTGTTGCTGACTAGGATACACTCCATAGCAGCTGTACAAAGCCAAGGCGTTAAGGTCATAGAATCAGGGAATGGTTTAGCTTGGAAGGGCATCAAAGCTCAGCCAGTGCCAACCCTCTGCCATAGGCAGGAACAACTCTCACTAGAACAGGTCTTTCAAGGCCTCATCCAACCTGGCCTTCAACACCTCCAGGGAGGTTATGGAGGGGTGGGAGAAGGTGAAAGGGTGGTTGGGAGCCCCTCCTGGGGACTCAGGTTTCTGGGAGGGCTCTTGTGTTTCTGTATCACCTTTTACCTTGTATATCTCTGTATGTCACTGTATATTCTGTAACTATCTGCTTGTACATTGTGCTAGCTGTAAATATAAGCTTCATTCCATTTCCAGAGCTGCTGAGTCTAGTCTGGGTGATTTCTAAAGTGTGGGGGGCCAGGGAACACCCAAACCATCACACTGTGAGTCTGTGATGCATCCTTTTAGCCTCCATCGGATACTCTTCACTAGTTCCCTGTCTCTGTTGAACTGGGGAGACAAAAACTGGACACAGTACTCCAGATGTGGTCTCACCACAGGCAGAGTAGTGCAGGAAGAGAACTTCCCTCGGTCTGCTGCACCCTAGGACACCATTAGCCCTCTTGGGCACAAGGCCCCATTGCTGTCCCTTGGAGAACTTATTGCCCACCAGGACCCCAAGGTAAGGACTGAGTCTGTTCTTTCCTTGTGAGAACAGACTTAGTAAATTGCATTTTTGATCACAAAGGTCCACTTTCTAGAAATCAGGCATGAAAATTCAGCTGAGCTGCCCTGGTTGACTTGTAAATTTATTCCCCAGTGCTGCCAAGCACCGACTGGAATTCTAAATGTAGGTGGGAAACAGATCCTTTATCCTCTTTTTTTTCTCTCCTCGCTGCTATCCCAAATCATCATCTCCACATCCACATCCTCCACCATTTCACTCCCTGGCAATGGCTGCATGCTGAACACTTCAGATATTTGCATATCTTTTGTTTCAAGCCATGATAATTAGGGGCTAAGCATAAAGCTTAATCGTGTGAGAGAGGAACATAATCCTGGTGATTTTGCTGACAAAGCAGACGCTGCTGGAATGGGTTCAGTCTGCAGAGTTTTGGCTGAGATCCATCCCTTGGACAAGCACTCTGCATGTGAAAATCTACTGCAAATTGTGGAAGTTCTTGACAGAGAGATTGGCATTGGAATGGGCTGCCCAGGGAGGTGGTGGAGTCGCCGTGGCTGGAGGTGTTGAAGCCAAGCCTGGATGAGGCACTTAGTGCCATGGTCTGGTTGCTTGGCCAGGGCTGGGTGCTAGGTTGGGCTGGATGAGCTTGGAGGTCTCTTCCAACCTGGCTGATTCTATGAGTCTGTGATCTGGTTTGAAGTGGATGGAATACAGGCTGGGCAGTGCCTGGCTTGAGAGCAGCCCTGAAGAAAAGGCCTTGGGGGTGCTGGTGCATGAGAAGCTCAACCTGAGCCAGCAGTGTGCACTGGCAGACCAGAGAGCAACCAGAGCCTGGGCTGCAGTAAGAGCAGTGTGGGCAGCAGGGTGAGGGAAGGGATTCTGCCCCTCTGCACCCTCTGCTGAGACCTCACCTGGAGCACTGTGCCCAGTTCTGGAGTCCTTGGGACAGGAAGGGTCTGGAGGTGCTCGAAAATGTCCAGAGAAGGGCACAGAGAGGATGATCAGAGGGCTGGAGCTGCTCTGCTATGGGGACAGGCTGAGAGAGTTGAGGTTGTTCAGTCTGGAGAGGAGAAGGCTCCAAGGAGACCTTATTATGGCCTTCCAGCATCTGAAGAGGGCTACAAGAAAGCTGGGGAGGGACTTTTTAGGCTGTCAGGTAGTGACAGGACTGGGAGGAATGGATCCAAGCTAAAGGAGGACAGATTGAGATTAGAGGTTAGGAAGAAGTTCTTCAGCATGAGGGTGGTGAGAGACTGGCACAGGTTGCCCAGGGAGGTAGTGCAAGCTCCATCCCTGGATGTTCTTAAGGCCAGGCTGGATGTGGCTCTGAGCAATCTGCTCTAGTGTGAGATGTCCCTGCCCATGGCAGGGAGTTGGCACTGGATGATCTTTGGGGTCCCTTCCAACCCAAACCATTCTACGATCGTCTGACAACGAGAGTCAGATGTTAGTCTAGGTGAAACTCTCCCTCAAAGCATCCCCAGCAAACCTCTGGCTGTCTGTGTAGGTCATCTCCAGCTGAATGCTCCTCTTTAAGATGCTTTCTCTTTGCCCACACTGCCCTGATTCTGTTGTGTGCTTCTGTTTGAACTCCTAGGGGAGCAATGTGGGTTTTTTTTCCCTCTCTTGCCTTCCTGGATGGCAGCCTGAACTGCTCTGACTGATTGTGTGTGGCCATCCAGGCTGACAAACTGTGACTTAAATGGGACAGTGTCAATTTTTCTCAGACAGGGAAAGGCCATTTCAAATCCAGGGGCTTGGACCGACACGATCCATTGAATCCGCGTCATTGGCTTGAAGGTCAGCGGCTGCAGAGATGTAGGCTGTCATGAGTGGGATTGATATTAGCTTTGTGGTTGTCCACTTACAGCTGCAGACACCAGGGCAGTGAAGCTGGTTCTTCTTCTTCTTGTTTTCTACCACAGAAGAATGCCAGAAAAAAGAAACTTGGAAATTGATGGTGAACTGAACCTACCTTAGAGTTAGTGTCCCCAGCCAGCCACAGGACCACAGAATCACAGGGGCTGGAAGGGACCTCCAAAGCTCATCCAGGTGTGCTGAAAACTTCTGCTTTCACAGCAGCAAGATCCCAAAAGCACATCTGGCAAGCAGAGACACCCAGGCATAGATGTGAGGGCTCTAGGATGCTTCAGCAAAGAGGGCAGAAGCCTTCAAGCCAGTTAGAGGCAAGAGGGCATTTAGGGAGATGATGTTCACAGAATCACAGAGTGTCAGGGGCTGGAAGGGACCTCCAAAGCTCATCCAGTCACACCCCCTGCCAGAGCAGGGTCACCCAGAGCAGATCACACAGGAACACATCCAGGCAGCTCTTGAATATCTCCAGAGAGGGAGACTCCACAACCCCTTGGGCAGCCTGTTCCAGGCTTCTGTCACCCTCACAGGGAAAAAAAATCTTCCTTGTGTTTCCATGGAACTCCTTATGCCTCAGCTTGCACCACTGCCCTTGTCCTGGCATTGGGCACCACCCAGCAGAGCCTGGCTGCAGCCTCCTGGCACTCACCTGCACATCTTTGTAACCACTGATGAGGTCACCTCTCTGTCTCCTCTCCCAGCTCCCAGTCCCAGCTCCCTCAAGCTCTCCTCATAGCAGAGTTGTTCCATTCCCTTCAGCATCTTTGTGGCTCTGTGCTGGACTCTCTCAAGCAGTTCTATGTCCCTCTTGAACTGGGGGACCCAGAACTGGACACAGTACTCCAGATGCAGCCTCAGCAGGGCAGAGCAAAGGGGCAGGAGAACCTCTCTCGACCTACTCACCACAGCCCTTCTAATCCACCCCAGAATGGCACTGGCCCTCCTGGCCACCAGAGCACATTGCTGGCTCATGTTGAACATCCCATCCACCAGGACCCCCAGGTCCTTTTCCCCTTCACTGCCTTCCAACAGCTCAGTCCCCAACCTATCCTGCTCCCTGGGGTTGTTCTTTCCCAAGTGCCAGACTCTTCCCTTGCCCCTGTTCAATTCCATTCCATTTCTCCCTGCCCACCCCTCCAGCCTGTCCACGTCTCTCTGACTGCCAGCACAGCCTTCTGGTGTGTCACCAACCCGCCCAGTTTGGTGCCGTCTGCACCCTTGCTGCCAGTGCACTCTGTGCCCTCACCCAGGTCACTGATGAATGCACTGAACAGAACTGGTCCCAGTGCTGACCCCTGTGGGACCCCACTAACCACAGGCCTCCAACTGGACTCCATCCCATTGACCACAGCCAGTTCCCATCCACCTCCCTCCCTGCCCATCCAGACCACACTGCCTCAGGTTAGCCAGAAGGATGCTGTGGGAGACAGTGTCAAATGCTTTCCTGAAATCAGGATGGTAAAGGCAGAGACAGGACTCAGCTCCTGGTGTCCTTCATCATCACATTTCTTTTTTACATTAGTGGGGAGGTTTTGGCCATTTAGCCTTAAAAAAACCCAGAACAACATTTCGAATCAGTGGTTTAGGACTAGAGTTTCTCCTGCAAACAAAGGTGTACATTTGTCCAAGGGTGATCTGGCCTCTAAGGGCAAGCAGACTGACATGCTGACAGCAAGAATTCCTCCCAGCTGGATATTGGTGTTGGCACCAGCCACACTGCAGCAGCATTAACTCTCTCCTGCTTTCTCTTTCTGTAAAGGACAGAGCAAATCATGTGGGCAGTTTTGCAGATGACTGATCCCAGGAATCCCTCTCATGACCCTTCAGCACAGAGAAAGCACCAAGTTTGTCCTCTCGTACTCTAGGCTGTCTTCATCACCATCCCAGAACCACAGAATCACTGGAAGGGGCCTCCAGAGATCATCCAGTGCAACCCCCTGTCACAGCAGGGTCACCCAAGACAGGTCACACAGGAACACATCCAGGCAGGGCTCTCCAGAGCAGGAGACTCCACAACCTCTCTGGGCAGCCTGCTTCAGGCCTCCAGCACCCTCACACCAAAGAAGTTTCTCCTCATGTTGAGCTGCAACCTCCTGGGTTCCAGCTTGTACCTGTTGTGCTCTGTCCTGTCACTGGGCACCACCAAACAGAGCCTGGCACCTTCACCCTGAACCCCAGCCCTCAGGTAGTTATAGACATTGCTCAGATCCCTCTCAGCCTTCTCCTCTCCACACTAAACAGCCCCAGGGCTCTCAGCCTTTCTCCACAGCAGAGATGTTCCAATCTCCTCAGCATCCTCCCAGCCTCCACTGGGCTCTCTCCAGCAGGTCTCTGTCTCTCTTGAACTGAGAGCCCCAAACTGGACACAGTATTGCAGCTGTGGCCTCAGCAGGACAGAGTAGCAGCCACACTTTTCTTGCTGCCCCCCAGGCTGCCCTTGGCTCCCTTGGCCACAAGGGTACATTGCTGCCCCATGTAGCACTTGCTGCCACCAGGCTGCCATTGGCTCTCTTGGCCCCAAGGGCACATTGCTGCCCAAAGGCAGATTGCTGCCCCCCAGGCTGCTGTTGGCTCCCTTGGCCACAAGGGCACATTGCTGCCCCCCAGGCTGCCATTGGCCCTCTTGGCCCCAAGGGCACATTGCTGCCCCAAAGGCACATTGCTGACCCCCAGGCTGCTGTTGGCTCCCTTGGCCACAAGGGCACATTGCTGCCCCAAAGGCACATTACTGCCCCCCAGGCTGCTATTGGCTCTCTTGGCCCCAAGGGCACATTGCTGCCCCAAGGGCACATTGCTGCCCCCCAGGCTGCCATTGGCTCTCTTGGCCCCAAGGGCACATTGCTGCCCCAAGGGCACATTACTGCCCCCCAGGCTGCTATTGGCTCTCTTGGCCCCAAGGGCACATTGCTGCCCCAAGGGCACATTGCTGCCACCAGGCTGCCATTGGCTCTCTTGGCCCCAAGGGCACATTGCTGCCCCATGCAGCACTTGCTGCCCACCAGCGCTCCCAATTCTCTCTCCATGGAGCTGCTTTCCTGTGCTGGTGCTTGCTGTTGTTCCCCCCAAGATGCAGCATTCTAGACCTGTCCTTACTGAACTCCATGAGGTTCACTTCCACCCAGTTCTCCTGCCTGTGCACTATGCCAGGAGCTCCTCACTGAAGCCAATACCCCAAATACCTCCTTTGCATCCCAGGGCAGTCAGTGAATATTTCAGTTTCCCAGCATCCAGGTGCACTTCTGGTAGGCTGAGCCAGAAGCCTTACATTACCTCATGAGCTTTGTTTGCTAGAAAGGAGTACAGAGACAGAATTCCTTAGAACTGCTCTTTAAAACCTAGAGCATTAAATAAGGCTGGCTCCAAGAAGCCACCTTGACATCTGCAGAAAGTGTCACCATTTTGTGGTGCAGACACAGAACTTAGGATTCTAAAACCTGTTTCTCACTGTGAATTTTAAAGATGAAAGACCCAAGGACTGTCTGAGACCTCGTGAAAAGCAATGACTGCCTCACGTGAGAGACTCAGGGTTATCAGTCTCCTCTGATCTAATGATGTTGGCTTTCTATCACTGCCATTCTTTCTCAGACCTTTATCAACTTGACAAATGCTGCAGATCATGCTGGGCTGCTGGGCTGCTGTGTCTGGCTGGGAACTGACAGAAACCTAATTCTCCTCCCAGGCAGGATGATCATCCCTGATAAGGCCACTCCACTACAATTTTTAAGTCATTCTTTTCCTGCTAATGTACTCCTGTGGTTACTGGAAAATTGTGTTCTACAGAGGCAAGGGATACACTGCCACCAGGACTGCAGCCTCAGCACAGCGAGGACGTGGACCTGGTGGAGCAGGTCCAGAGGAGGGACAAGAAAATAATCAGAGGGTTGGAGCAGCTCCACTGTGGGGACAGGCTGAGGGAGCTGGGGGTGTTCAGCTAGGAGAAGAGAAGGCTTCAAGGGGATGTTAGAGCAGCCTGTCAGGACCTGAAGGGGCTCCAGGAGAGCTGGAGAGGGACTGTTTGCAAAGGCCTGCAAGGACAGGACGAGGGCAATGGCTTCAAACTAGAGCAGAGCAGATTGAGATGGGATATGAGAAACAAGTTCTGCACCAGGAGGCTGCTGGAGCCAACAGAGCCAACAGAGCCAACTGAGCTTGCAGTCAACAGGTTGCCCAGGGAGGTGCTTCAGTCCTCATCCCTGGAGATACTGAAGGTGAGGCTGGACAGATCTTGGATCACATTGGGTGCTTCTGTGCTCCACAACCTCCCTGGAGGTGTTCAAGTCCAAGTTGGACAGGACCTTGAATAACCTGTTCTAGTGGAAGCTGTCCATGGCAGGAGGCTTGGAGCTGGATGGTCTTTAAGGTCCTTCCCAATCAAACCAATTCCATTATCCTTTAGTCTGTGATTGATGAGGATCTTTTACCACAAGTTTGCAAGCATGGAGTGAATGCCAAGGAAATAAATATCTATTGATCACTGACACTTTTTTTTCCTCTTGAATGGTTTTCAAGCAATTAGAGGAATCCATAAAGTTTCAGTTCTGGGCAATAAATCTGAGCCAGGTGAAAAGGAACAAGAGCAACAGCCACGAAGAGGATTGAATTGCATCGATACAGAAAGAAACCCTTTTAGGCTTCCCAGGGAGATGCTAACATCTAATAGTGGCTAAATACAATTGATCAATGAATAAATGACATCAGATTGCTCTAGAATGAGGATAAAAAACACAGCCTCCAGCTTGTTCACAGGATCACAGCATCACAGGGTGTTAGGGGTTGGAAAGGACCTCTGGAGAGCTTCCAGTCCAAGTCTCCTGCCAGAGCAGGAGCAGAGAATCCAGCGCAGGTCACACAGGAGCACATCCAGACAGGGCTGGAAAGGGTCCAGGGAAGGAGACTCCACAGCCTCTCTGGGCTGCCTGTGCCAGGGCTCTGGGACCCTTACACTCAAGAAGTTCTTCCTCATGTTGAGGTGGAACTTCCTGTGCTGCAGTTTCCATCCATTGCCCTTGTCCTATCCCAAGGCACAGCCCCCTTCAGAGAGCTGCAGACAGCAATGAGCTCTGCCCTGAGCCTCCTCTTCTGCAGGCTGCACACCCCCAGCTCCCTCAGCCTCTCCTCACAGGGCTGTGCTCCAGGCCCCTCCCCAGCCTTGCTGCCCTTCTCTCAACACCTTCCAGCACCTCAACATCTCTCTTGAATTGAGGAGCCCAGAACTGGACACAGCACTCCAGGTGTGGCCTGAGCAGTGCTGAGTACAGGGGCAGAAGAACCTCCCTTGTCCTGCTGGCCACACTGCTCCTGAGCCAGCCCAGGATGCCATTGGCTCTGCTGCCCACCTGGGCACACTGCTGCCTCTTCAGCTGCTCTCTACCAGTACCCCCAGCTCCCTTTCTGCCTGGCTGCTCTCAGCCACTCTGTCCCTAGCCTGCGGTGCTGCTTGGGGTTACTTCTTGTAGCCCCTTCAGTTACTGGCAGGTTGCTATTAGGTCTCCCTGGATCCTTCGCTTCTCCAGGCTGAACACCCCTAGCCCCCTCAGCCTGTCCCCATAGCAGAGGTGCTCCAACCCCCTGAGCATATCCATGGCCTCCTCTGGACCTGCTCCACCAGGTCCACATCCTTCTTGTACTGTGTGCTTCAGACCTGGACACAGCACAGCAGGTGAGGTCTCACCAGAGCAGAATAAAGCGGCAGAAACACTCGAGGAAGATAAATGTCATCGGTGCTGTGTGCTGCCCTGAAATTTCTCAGTGTTTGCTTTAGCTAATTAAATAATATTGTTTCATTAGGAAAAGCTGAAACACAGCCCATTAACAATTAATTTCCTGGCCTACAGCAAGGAAAAGCTGTGGTGATGTTGCACTGAATTACAGCTGCTCTGGCAGTAATTCATTAACACTAAAACAACTTTCTCCAGTTCTCCTGCTAGAAATTGATTCTCGTTTAAGGATGATCACATAGAAGATGCTAATTGGAGCTTTTATCATTCAGGAAGTAACAGGTGGAAATTCAGATAGACTTTTGAAGTGGTCAGTCCAAAATGTCATACTCTGGATAATAAAACTGACCTCTCCCATCTCCCATCAGGTCACAACATCAGGTCAGGGGGTTCACAGATTTAGAAGCAGCATTCAAGAAATACACTCTTGATTTTGTGTTCATGTGACTGATGACAATTCAAGGGTGCACAAAACGTCCTGTGAGTCCATTTGTGAGAGTGGATGTCTATTTGACATAGACTGGAGCCTATTTGCCAGGCTGGATGGATGGGCATAGGCCAATGGGATGGGATTGAACACTTTTGGCCACAAAAACCCCAAGCACCACTACAGGCTGGAGACAGAGTGGCTGAGAGAAGCCAGGCAGAAAGGGAGCTGGGGGTGCTGGTAGAGAGCAGTTGAAGCTGAGGCAGTAGTGTGCCCAGGTGGCCAAGACAGCCAATGGCATCCTGGGCTAGCTCAGGAGCAGTGTGGCCAGCAGGACCAGGACAGTCCTTCTGCCCCTGTGCTCAGCACTGCTCAGGACACACCTGGAGTGCTGTGTCCAGTTCTGGGCTCCTCCATTCAAGAGAGATGTTGAGGTGCTGGAAGGTGTTGAGAGAAGGGCAGCAAGGCTGGGGAGGGGCCTGGAGCACAGCCCTGTGAGGAGAGGCTGAGGGAGCTGGGGGTGTGCAGCCTGCAGAAGAGGAGNCAGAAATCAGCTCCAAACCCTGTTCTCAGTGTAGAAGAAGAAACTCAGTATCATAGAACCATAGAATGGTTCTGGCTGCAAGGGGCCTTAAAGGTCACCCAGTTCTAACCCCCTGCCCTGGGCAGGGGCACCTCCTAGTGGCTCAGGCTGTTCAAGGCTGTATCCAACCTGATCTTGAACACCTCCAGGGAGGTTGTGGGGCACAGAATCACCCAGTGTGATCAAAGAGCAGGCTGTGATCGTGATCAAAGATCGCATTGGGTGCTTCTGAGCCCCACATCCTCCCTGGGCAACCTGTGCCTGGTGTCACAGCCTTCAATGTAAGAAAATGTCTTCCTAATATTTAAATAGGACAATATAATCAGTAATACTCAATTCTACTCCTAGTACTACTACTATTACTACTGCTACTAAGCATTAAGGACACAACATAGCCAATGCCTTTTTCCACCATAGTCAAAGCTGCTTCTTCACTTCTTTATCACAGTCTCACAGTCTCACAGTATCACCAAGGTTGGAAGAGACCTCACAGACCATCAAGTCCAACCCTTCACCACAGAGCTCAAGGCTAGACCATGGCACCAAGTGCCACGTCCAACCTTGCCTGGAACAGCCCCAGGGACGGCGACTCCACCACCTCTCCGGGCAGCCCATTCCAGTGTCCAATGACTCTCTATGACCAAAGTTCTTAAGTGTGACTGTAGGTTTGGGCAAGTTTATATCACAGCTCAACCCTTTTCATGACTTTGATCCATACAAGCCTCCAGAAACCTTCCAGGGACACTTAACTCTGACTGTGCCAAGTCAACAGAAATTTAGGCCTGGACTTAACAGCTTGTCCTCTGGATTATTTGGCTCCCCACTGTTTCCTTTCTCTTTGAATTGAGGCTGTGCTCAGTCCTACAGCATTATCAAGATATGCAACAGTGCTGCGAGCAGTAGCGTGGAGCATCTGTTAAAACCCACATGAAAAGTCTTAATCCCTCCCAGAGTAATTTAAAGGTGTCAGATTCATCTCAGTTTCTTGTCTCCTGCACACAGCTTTCCTGGAACTCCATGTGGAATCATTTCTTATTGTCCTGACTTGGAATATCTGCTGGATTTCCATTCGTTTTCTCTCCCATGGGAAGAGGACCTATAAATTGTCTTCTTGAACAGCATTAACACTGTATGAAAAATGGGAGATGTAGTTCAGCCATTTCCCCCTCATTTAACAGTTGCTGCTGAGTGGTAATTGCAGCAAACACTTCTGGAACAGTGGCAAGCAGAGGAGCAATGCTTTAACGAAAGCAGCTTTGCTGTGCTTCGGCAAGGTTCCAAGGGCTTCCTCCTTCCAAATGATCTCTTGCTGCACTGCATACAATCATGGAGTTGTTTTGGTTGGGAAAGAGCTCTCAGATCAAGTCCAGCCATCGACCTAACACCACCACAGCCATTGAACCATGCCCCAGAATGTCACAGCCACACAGTTCTTGAACACCTCCAGGAGGAGTGATTCAACCACCTCCCTGGGCTTATTTTATTGGGGAGTGTATAATGCTTCACCGTAGGAGGCACAGCTTCCTCATCAACAGCAAATATGGGTGAACACTTGTGGGCAGGAATGAGAGAGAGAGAGAAAGAGGGAAAGAAAGAGAAAGAGAGAAAGAAAGAAAGAGAGAGAAAGAGAGGGAAGAGAGAGAGAAAGAGAGAAAGTAAGAGAAAGAGAGGGAAAGAAAGAGAAAGAAAGAGAAAGAAAGAGAAAGAAAGAGAAAGAGAAAGAAAGAGAGGAAAAGAAAGAGAGAAAGAGAGAGAGAAAGAGAGAAAGAGAGAAAGAGAGAAAGAGAGAAAGAGAGAAAGAGAGAAAGAAAGAAAGAAAAGAAAGAAAGAAAGAAAGAAAGAAAGAAAGAAAGAAAGAAAGAAAGAAAGAAAGAAAGAAAGAAAGAAAGAAAAAGAGTGAAAGAAGTAAAGAGAGAAAGAAAGAGAGAAAAAGGGAGAGAGAGAAAGAGAGAAAGAGAAAGAGAGAGAGAAAGAGAGAAAGAGNCAGACTTGCACCAGAGTTGTGTGTCTCTAGCCAAGGCAGAGAAGGCAAAACTGCTCAGGGAATGAAAGTGCCCCCCTGGAAAAGGTCAGCCTGAGGCACTTCTTGCATGCAAGACTTGTGCTGCTTCTCACCATTGAAACTCAGTACTAGAAACGTTAGGGTGTCTCTTCCATGACCAAGAGTGCCCATATCACCCAACCAGCTCAACTTTACAGCCAGATAGAGGAATCAGCCAGTCCCCTGGTCTGTGTTTTGAATTAACAGAAAGCTGCTGTGATTAACTTGGGACTGGCTGCCTGACTCTCAGATGTCTGCAGCTGACATCACTTTAACACCTTCTACCTAAACTGAACAAAATGCAGCTCAAAGCTGCCTCCCCATTTTATCACCTCCACATGATAGTTCCAGAGCTGAGACCCTGGCCCAGGGAGATGAGCTGAGGGAAGCTGTAATCTTGTGATTACTCTCTGCTGTGTAAAAAGAAACACAAAGCTAATCTGTGTCTGACACAAGCCATCAATCTCTGCTTTGTAAAGCAAAATCTTCCCTCAGAGGTGCAGAAGAAGATCTGACTTCGAATTCATTTATTTTTTAATCAAATCCTGTTTAACAAAATGTACAGCTGATAAGAAGAACAGAATTTGCTCCTTGCTTTGCTTTGGTGGCTCCCCTTCTCTTCCCAGTGTGAGCCCTCTGCAGCCCAAGGCACTGAAATGTGCCTTGTCTCTCCACCTCTCTTTAAGATCCAACCCTTTCCTGGAGCAACTCTGGGACCCATATCCTTTCCAGAACAGAAAACATCTCTCCCAGAGCCTGCAAGAGGTTTGAATGTTCTTCAGTTGCCTAAAACCCCATTCTGTCTTCAAAGGAGCCATGGATCTTTTCCATAGAAGACTTTCATCATCAACACCATCACTGTCCTGAGCAAAGTTGATCCTCTCCTCCTCCTCTCCTCCTCCTCTCCTCTNTCCTCTCCTCTCCCAAATTCGAGCAGCAGCTTCTGTACTTGATTCAGTTGCAGCCAGAAAGCGGCACATGACTGCAGAGCGAATCTTTAATCTCGTGAGTCTCAAAGGCTGAGAGAATTGGGGTTCTTTAGTGTGGAAAAGAGAAGACTGAGGGACATTGTCATCAGGGCTGGCCAATACTTAAAGGGTGAGTGTCAGCAAGATGGGGCCAGGCTTTGTCCAGCGGTGCCCAGTGGCAGGACAAGGAGTAATGGACACTTGGACATAAGAATTTGCATCTCAGTGTGGGGAGGAAATTCCTTAAGGGTGTTGCAGCAGTGCAACAGGCTGCCCAGAGAGGTGGTGGATCTGCCTCTCTGCAGAGAGTCAAACCCCTCCTGACTGTGTTACTGTGTGACCTGCTCTGGGTAAACCTACCTGGGCAAGGAGGTTGGGTTGATGATCCTCAGAGGTCCCAGCCCCAACATACAGACATCACTATTATTTTCTTTTCACAGCCAATGATCTAATTTCTCTCATTAAAATATTCCAATTAGCCTCAAACCAGCACACTCTGGCAGGACACAGGTTTTTCCTGATACCCAAATGCCAAATGTCTCCAATAGGAATCTTCCAGGGATGGTGGCTCCACCACTTGCAGAGCCTATTCTGATGCCTGGCCACTATTTCAGGAAACAAATTCTTCCTAATGTGCAACTTAAAGCTCCTCTGGTGCATCTTGAGGCCATTTCTTCTTGTCCTGCTGTTAGTTCCTCCAGAGAGAGAGTGATTGGCATTGGAATGGGCTGCCCAGGGAGGTGGTGGAGTTGCTGTCCCTGGAGGTGTTCAGGAGAAGCCTGGACGAGGCACTTAGTGCCATGGTCTGGTTGACTGGATTGGGCTGGGTGCTAGGTTGGGCTGGATGAGCTTGGAGGTCTCTTCCAACCTGGTTGATTCTATTCTATTCTATCCTATCACCAGCCTCACTCCAGACTCCTTCTAGGTAGCTTGGAGAGCAATAAGATTTCCTCTCAGCCTCCTCTTCTCCAGGCTGAACAGGGAGTTGGGGCTGTTCAGTTTGGAGAGGAGAAGGCTCCCAGGTTACCTTCTTGTGGCCTTTCAGTATCTGAAGGGGGCTACAAGAAAGCTGAAGAGGGACTTTTTAGGCTACCAGGCAGTGACAGGAGTGGAGGGAATGGAGCAAAGCTGGAGGTGGGAAGAGTCAGCCTGGAGGGGAGGAGGAAGTCGTTGAGCATGAGAGTGGTGAGAGGCTGGAATGGGTTGCCCAGGGAGGTGGTTGAGGCCCCATGGCTGGAGGTGTCTAAGGCCAGGCTGGATGCGGCTGTGGGCAGCCTGCTCTAGGGTAGGGTGTCCCTGGGCATGGCAGGGGAGTTGGAACTGGCTGCTCCTTGTGGTCCCTTCCAACCCTTCCAGGATTCTAGGGTTTTATGACTGCATGGTTTATGCCCATTACCATTTCCAGCCCTTCAGCAAAAGTTTTACTAACCTTGAGGGCAGCTTTGCTGAGCAGCAGGTTGAAGAGAAAGGTGACTTCCATCGCTATTACAGAACACCTCCTTCACCTTCCCTTCAATTACAGCAGAGAGTGTAAAGAGAAGAGTTTAATTTCTTTGACAGACACAGCTGCAGTGGCACGCCAAGCTGCTGCTCACTGAGGCTCTCTGAAGCACTATTGACAGGGGCTAAAAGGAGCTGCTTTCTGCTCCTTCTTGTCTCCCACACTCGGATTGCCTTTGGAACCGCAGGGCTCTCGCCAGCAGTGTCGAATAATGGGCAGCAGACATTGTACTACTTTATCAGAGTATCACAGTCTCACAGTATCACCAAGGTTGGAAGAGACCTCATAGATCATCAAGTCCAAGCCATTACCACAGAGCTCAAGGCCAGACCATAGCACCAAGTGCCACGTCCAATCCTGCCTTGAACAGCTCCAGGGACGGCGACTCCACCACCTCCCTGGGCAGCCCATTCCAGTGTCCAATGACTCTCTCAGTGAAGAACTTTCTCCTCACCTCAAGCCTTAATTTCCCCTGGTGCAGCTTGAGGCTGTGTCCTCTTGTTCTGGTGCTGGCTGATGCAGAGCTCAAGAGGAGCCTGCAGTGTGAGTGCAGCCCAGACAGCAACCCTGTGCTGGGCTGCAGCAAGAGCAGTGTGGGCACAGGGCAAGGGAGGGGATTCTGCCCCTTGGCTCTGCTCTCCTCAGACCCCACCTGCAGTCCTGGCTGCAGTTCTGGAGCCCCCAGCACAAGAAGGACATGGAAGTGTTGGAGCCAGTCCAGAGGAGGCCACCAAGAAGCTGAGAGGGCTGCAGCAGCTCTGCTGTGAGGACAGGCTGAGAGAGTTGGGGCTGTGCAGCCTGGAGAAGAGAAGGCTTGGAGGAGACCTTGGAGTGGCTTTGCAGGATCTGAAGGGGGCTCCAGGAGGGCTGTGGAGGGACTATTGACAAGGTCTTGTAAAGACAGGAGGAGGAGGAATGGGTTTGAACTGGGAAAGGGGAGATTGAAAGTGGATGTTAGGAAGAACCTAACACAACCTCCCTGAAGCTGTTCAGGGCCAGGTTGGATACGAAATTAAGTGACCTGTTCTAGGGGGAGGTGTCTTTGCCTATGGCAGGGGTTTAGAACTAGCTGAGCTTGGAGGTCTTTTCCAACCTAAACCATTCTATGTTTCTATGACTCTCTGAATTCATTGCAGAGCAGGGAAGCAGCATCCAGCCCTCTTGTGGGTGTGTTAGTAGTCTGCACCTGAATGAGTGCTTTTCAGTGGCCAAAAAGTTGTCAGATGCTGAGATGTTATTAAATCCAACACAGCTTTGTGAGCTGTGTTTTTTCTTTCTAATTTAAAGAAAGCCAAATGTATTATTCCTTATCCATGCCTCCCTGCCTTGCCTTTCATATCTGCCACTTAATTAAGTCTCAGCAATATGTGTGAGCAAGCAACACAATGGAAAGCACAGAAGCTACTGAATGTGGCTTGACCCTAAGTGCAGGTGTGGAATGGGCTCCATTAATAGCAGTGTGTGACAGGCTGTATCTGTAGCACAGCACCTGAGAATGGCTCAGAGCCTGAGAAGCACATTGGCTTGGTAAATTCATATGAATAATAAACCTAATATACTTGTGGAGAGTATCAAAACCAATTGAAAGTCATTTCCCAGCAGAACAAAAGAAAGGCATTTGCACTAAAACTATGCACAGAAGTGATTTGGGTTTTCCTTCCCCTGCTACTGAGCCCTGGGCATGGGAGGGAGATCATCCACAGCACCTGGCAATGTGTTTCCTACAGTTCACAGTGTCACAGTCTCACAGTGTCACCAAGGTTGGAAGAGACCTCCCAGATCATCAAGCCCAAGCCGTTACCACAGAGCTCAAGGCTAGACCATGGCACCAAGGGCCACGTCCAATCCTGCCTTGAACAGCTCCAGGGACGGCGACTCCACCACCTCCCTGGGCAGCCCATTCCAGTGTCCAATGACTCTCTCAGTGAAGAACTTTCTCCTCACCTCAAGCCTAAATTTCCCCTGGCACAGCTTGAGGCTGTGTCCTCTTGTTCTGGTGCTGGCTGCCTGAGAGAGGAGAGCAACCTCCTCCTGGCTACAACCACCCCTCAGGTAGTTGTAGACAGCAATAAGGTCTGCCCTGAGCCTCCTCTTCTCCAGGCTAAACAATCCCAGCTCCCTCAGCCTCTCCTCGTAGGGCTGTGCTCGAGGCCTCTCCCCAGCCTCGATGCCCTTCTCTGGACACGTTCAAGCATCTCAATGTCCCTCTTAAATTGAGGGGCCCAGAACTGGACCAATGTCCAATGTTGTTTTGGCCAAAAAATATGACTCCCCCCTCCTTTTGCCAGTTTGAATAAGAAGCTTTCTATTGCCTTGCCATTTCCAGCTCCTCCAGTGAATTACTGCTGGTGTCCTATGAGCAAATAGGCTCTGCACCCAAGAGAAGTGGCTCCTGGCTCTGAGGAGCAAAGGAGAATTCATTGCTCACTCTCTCACAAAATTCTTTGGTCTCTTGTAAAACAAATACAGGGGGGAAAATGACTCTCTGCTGTTTATTATGTTTTGGGAGGTTTTCTTGAGGTCTTTGCAGTTTGTGCTGTGAGAATGAGGGGACTGCAAGGAAGCTGGGAAGGGACTTTTGACAAGGGCTTGCAGGGATAGGATGAGGGGGAAGGGACTGAAGCTTGAGGAGGGCAGATTTAGGTTGGAGATTAGGACACAGTACTCAAGGTGTGGTCTAACCAGTGCAGAGTACAGGGGCAGAATGACCTCCCTGCTCCTGCTGGCCACACCATTCCTGATGCAGGCCAGGATGCCACTGGCTCTCTTGGCCACCTGGGCACACTGCTGGCTCATGTTCAGGCGGGTATCAATCAGCACCCCCAGATCCCTCTCTGTCTGGCTGCTCTCAGCCACTCTGACCCCAGCCTGTAGCTCTGCATGGGGTTGTTGTGGCCAAAGTGCAGCCCCTGGCACTTGGAGCCATTGAACGCCATCCCATAGTTCGGTTTTGTATTAGCATCCTGCTGCACATCTGCTTTGTACCAAGTACCTGAGAGGACCAAAATAAGTGTGCATCAAGAAAGCAGGGAGAGCAGCAGCACAGGGAGGGGATTCTGCCCCTCGGCTCTCTCAAAACCCCCACATGGAATACTGCATCCAGTTCTGGGCCACCAAAGCAAGAAGGACATGGAACTGTTGGAGTGGGTCCGGAAGAGTCCATGAAGATGATCAGAGGGCTGGAGAAACTCTGCTATGGGGACAGGCTGAGAGAGCTGAGGCTGGTCAATTTGGAGAAGAGAAGGTGCCAGGGAGACCTTAGAGCAACTTTCCAGTACCTGAAGGAGGCTACAGGAGAGCTGGGGAAGTACTTCCTTGTGATGGTTCAAGTGTTCCCTGCCCCCACTCCCCCCACTTTGGAAATCACCCAGACTAGACTCAGCAGCTCTGGAAATGGAATGAAGCTTTGTATTTACAGCTCAGCACAACAGACAAGCAGATAGTTACAGAATATACAGTGACATACAGAAATGTACAAGGTGAAAGGGAACACAGAAACACAACAGCCCTCCCAGAAACTTGAGTGCCCAGGAGGGACTCTCAACTGCCCCTTCTACCTTCTCCCACCCCTCTCAACCTTACCCCAGTCCTAAGGAAGAATGGAAGTTCAGCCAGGGGGTTAAGAAGCAAAGTGGATGAATCAGAGAGATGGCAGAGAGGCTAGAGAGAGAAAAAAATGCAGCTCAGAGCTCCCCAGCAGAAGAAGTGCCTTATCTACGTTTGGATTCTTGTTCTGATACCTCTCAGCAAGCCTATGAGGGAAGTAGACATCACCATTGTTTCCTCTTTCACAGCCTGTGGTCTAATCCTTCTCACCAAAACATTCTGGCTGGCTTCAATCTACAAGGGCTTGGAGTGATAGAATGAGAAGCAATGGACTGAAGTTTGAGGAGGGCAGATTTAAACTGGAGATTAGGAAGAAACCTTTTACAGTGAGACTGGTGAGGACCAGATTACTGAGGAAGGTTGTGGATGTGCTCTCCCTGCAGGTGCTTAAGGCCAGATTAAGAAGCCTTGAGCAAGATAATCCAGAGGAAATTGTCTTTGCCTGTGGTGGAGGTGGAGTTGGAACTAGATAATGTCAAGGGTCCCTTCCAACCCAAACCACTCTGTGATTCTATGAATCTGAACGTGAAGTCTTTGTGTCTGGGTGTCCTGCTTGGAGCATCTCCTCTTCACAAATGCCTTTGCTGAAGCAGAGGCACATGTGTCTCCCTAACATCTCTCTAGTGCCTTCCTATGCTTCAGGATTTGGTGAGTGTCCAGATTCTTAAGCAGAAATGAGAAGTGGAAAGAATACTCTGAGTAACTTACTTTCCACTAAACGGTAATCTCTGCTCTGATTCAAGACCAGTAACTGTCTGTTGTATGTTAACAGTGTGGCCCACAGCAATTGGATAACAGCCTTCTAAGTGCTTGCAAGTCTTTGGTTGCTGCTCTCCTTTGCCACCCTAAATAAACTCTCAGAAAGAGGCTCACTTCCCCTGACTTGAAATGTCTACAAATGAAGCTAACAAGAAGGACATGGAAGTGTTGGGGCCAGTCCAGAGGAGGCCACCAAGATGCTGAGAGGGCTGCAGCAGCTCTGCTGTGAGGACAGGCTGAGAGAGTTGGGGCTATGCAGCCTGGAGAAGAGAAGGCTTGGAGGAGACCTTAGAGTGGCTTTCCAGTATCTGAAGGGGGCTACAGGAGGAATGGGTTTAAAGTGGCAGAGAGGAGACTGAAAGTGGATGTTAGGAAGAAGTTGTTTGCAGTGAGGATGGTGAGAGACTGGCACAGGTTGCCCAGGGAGGTTGTGGCTGCTCCCTCCCTGGAGGTGTTCCAGGCTGGGTTGGATGAGCCCTTGAGTGACCTGTTCTAGTAGGAGGTGTCCCTGCATATGGCAGGGGGTTGGAACTGGATGAGCTTTGAGGTCCCTTCCAACCTGAACCATCCTCTCCTCCATTGCATTACATTACATGGCATCTCATTATATCACTTTGTATTCATTATTCCCTTTGCTCTTGATGAAGTTGTTTGTATCCTGGTAGAAGCTAAAAGCTGAAGCCAGCACTTGGGTCCCATTGTGCTGGCAGCTCTTTGTACATGCCCTGAGAAATCAGCCTCTGCTCAGAAAAGCTCTCACCCACCCTCTGTGCGAAGAAACAACACCTATGAGGCAGGCAGCCAGAGCCCCGTTTCATTCACTGAGAAGACAGTCACAGCTTGAACAGAACTCATCCTGGCCTACTTTAGATGTCTTCATTAGGGCAAAGAGAATTGTGTCCTAAAAATGTCCTTTTCTTTCACCTGGCTCTGAATGCACTGCCTACAGCTAGGTTAAATGAAAATATCCTTGTCAATAGCTCAAGTTTAGCAAGAGAAATTTGATCTCCTCACTTTAAATTAGGTATTTGCTTAATATATTGTAGTGGTTCAGGGCAACATCCACATCCCCCCTCCCCCCACCCCCAAGGATTTACCCAGACTAAATTCAGCAGGCTGGAAGTTAAAGAATGAAGCTTTATATTCACAGCTTAGCACAATTTACAATCGTATATATGCAACATATTGCAGGTAGTTACAACTATCTACAGTAATACACAAGTTAAAAGTAATATAGAAATACAAGACCCCTCCCAGCAGGCAGAGTGCCCTGGAGCAGCTCCCAACCACCCTTCCCCCTCC
>WAAF01020614.1:0-20110 GCA_013400475.1 Tricholaema leucomelas
GACTCGGACTAATTAATTCCTGCCTCCATAACAGTAAAGTAAAGCTCTGCTCCAGGGATGGAAACAATAGTGCACAATACAATTTTCTGCCCCATTTGTTTAGAAATTAAAAACTATGTTTTATTTTTTCATAGCTCTCTGAAAGACTATATGAAGTTAACCATCCACAACAACTCATATATCTAAAAATAAAACTCTTAAATTAGCCATTTCAAATTTGCATAACACTAAGATTCTTTCCCAAAAAAAGGAAGACACTTTCCCAAAACCAGTAGCATGTCCTGAAGCCCCTTAAATGCCTCCATATCCATACATGAAGCAACACGGATGAAAAAATTCTTAAGGAACTAGTAATTAATAAGGCTTCCCACAAGGTGCAGGAAAAAAGAGCTGTTAATATGCTTTTTTAACTTGAGCAGTTTAATGATGACAGCATTCGTCACAGGGAGCAAACCTGTTTTAAGTGACTTTTCAATGGCAAAGCTGATCCACATCAGCATCTTCATATCAGTGATCTGTTAGGATACAGATTGTGAAAATATTTCAGAATATCTTTTTGAAACTATTTCAGTTTTAAATTGAATTGAAGATTGAGAGAACATGACTCTTTAATCTAGCAGAGATAGTGCCTAGAAAATTTAGGACATGAGCTAGAAAATGTCCATCCTAATCCCAGACAAATCACCTGTTGAGGAAACAATAGCTCTGCTTTCAAAACAAAATGCAACAAATAATCCAGAAAGTACTGGACTGCAATCATATTAATTAATAAAAATAAACCCAAAATATCAAAGAGTTTTACTTTCTATGTATCATTTTTATCAAATGAGATTCAGTAAAAGATGCTACCATAAACACATAGTTAGAAGAATATTATGATGCATGAATATAAAAAAATGTAAACAGAAGTGACAAACCTGAGGGAAAGTTTTTATTTTTCATCACTGCGTTTAGGAATCTTTTTTATTAAGGATATATATATATATATACACACACATACACATAGATTTCCTTTCTGCAGCCATTTGGTTTTTACATATCACCTCTGAAATCTGTTAATACTAAGAATGAATCCTATTTGTAAGTTTTCCTTTAATTTTTCAGGTTGGTAACAGCATTGGTTACAGCTAAGTTATCATAGAAGTATGTATCAGTTAAAAATAAAAGCATTTCTTAATGATATCCACTGTGAATCATTCATCATATTCACTAGCAACTAATTTCCTTCTAAAATTTTCCCATATTTGTATTTCGCATTTTCTCAAGAGATACCCTGTTACTTTTACATACAAGCTTCCCTCACAGGAGGAGGGTGTTTTGTTTTTTCTTTTCTTTTTTTTTTTTTTTTTTAAAGTTGAGATAATCAGAAACAAGGATCTGAAATAATTTCCCAAAGAAAAGCTTCATAAATACAAGTTTTAGAAATCAGAAAGAATTAACCACTATGCACTTAAAATTAAGCCCTCACTTAAAAAAGTTACATAAAATGGCAAAACTAGATTAAAGTTACCCTTTCTTCTGCTTGTGGGAAAAGGGAGAAGGAAAGGAGAGGAAATTATACAACAAAGATGACGCTGAATTCTCAGAGAAAACTTTCTAACTTAACTTAGCAGTCTGAAGGTATTTTTCTCTCATGGAACTAATTTCATTTATCATAATCATAGAATGGTTTAGGTTGGAAGACACCTCAAAGATCATCTAGTTCCAACTGCCCACCAAAGCAGGGACACCTCCCACTAGAACAGGTCACTCAAGGCCTCATCCAGTATTATTGTTTTTTGATATCTTTGTTTTCTACAGCAGAAGCTAATGTATTGTCTTCCATGAAAAGAAATTAAGTATGAGCTCACAGTCCTATGTCTTCAGGTTTTTGGTCCAAAGTTCTTGAGAATATCAACAATTTTACCAACATATAACTTGTTTTCTAATGTAACAAACATTGGAAACATGACCAAAAAACCCAAAACCTCTCCTCTCCCCACAAAAGCCTGTTTTCCTTAGAAATAAAACCTCAAATAACCTACATATTCACAAAAATATGTGTCCTGGAAAAACTAGCAAATCTGTCTTACGTAACACAGCACCTTAAAGTAAACATTATACAAAGTCTGCATGGTATTTTTTTCTTACTAATTTTGGATCAGAGTGGAAGTCTATGGTCAGTGGAATAAATGTAATTTACTGTGTCAGATATGAGACTAGGCTCACAACCTAAACCATAACCAGTGCTGGAACTATACACTTAAGTTAAACCAAGCTAAATATCCTTATTCCTTTAATGTATTTTCATTTCCATTAGGAAAAGGAAAGGCTGTATTGAATTTAGCTACTCTAGGTCCCAGTTCTTGAAATCAGACAGATTTTACCAAATAAGGAGAATTCCAAATCCAAAGTCTGTGTAATTTTGAGAGCCATCTGAAAATTGTGCCAGATGTCACTAACACTTTGTTAGTAATGTACCACAGTCAGTTAATACACTTATGACATACAAGGAAATACAAAAATTTAGCTATGTATGCTATATAACAAATGAAACAAGAAAAGCACTTGTAACATAAGTGTATTTCACTTAACATTTTTTTGTATGAAACTTCAACATAAGGTTGTCAATAGCTAAAGAAATAATTGTTCCTTTTTAAATTCTGTTCTTTTCATCAGAAGACTAGGAAAACACTTCAAGGTGAATGTGATTCATCTTGAAATGTTTAATAGGGATTGAGAAATGTTATCTATGCAGAAGACAAATCTTTGTGTCTCACTGGTGCCAGGATGGATCAGTTGTGAAGTGGACTTTTGCCTGAAGTCTGTCAAGGCACATTCAAGTTGAAAGAATGACATAACTTCAGTGAAGCTATTAGAAAAGTAATACAGCTGTATGTAGTGCTTAACTCTAGTGATGATAATACAACAGTAGCATCCTTATTAAGACAGAAGTACTGCCCAGCCATGTGCACCCTTTTCTGGTAGTGTAAGATTGCATAAAATCTCACTCTTTTACTTTCTTCCTGTGCTAGTTTGAAGCTAGCTAGAATGTTTTGGTGAGAAGAATTAGATTACAGGANTTGTAAATATCTGCTTATATTTTGTGCTAAGCTGTAAATATAAAGCTTCAATTCAATTTCCAGAGCCGCTGAGTCTAGTCTGGGTGACTTACAAAGTGTGGAGGAAGCGGGTAACACCTAAAACAGCACACTTCCCTACTTTGTCATTAAAAGGAGATTAAAATCAGACTTTTTGGTTTTACTAACTTTGCATTTTCAAGTTTGCTTGTTGTTTGCTTTCAGGACAGAATAACCTTTGTAAGAATCATTCTTATTTTAGTGACAAACATTCATTAATTTTTTTTTGAAGAAAAAAAGAACAAAAAGATCTTACAGTATTTTCTCTAAACATCATCAAAATAAGGGAGTTCTTTCTACTGATAAATTCTTTCCACCAAGATCAACTCTTGGTCTTCATGCAAGACTTTCTGACTTTCCATTTCTATTGACTCCAGTGAAGCACTGAAGAAAGGAATAAAACTGTGCACTCTTAAGAACTCAAGCAGGTGGCATCTTCAGCAAGAAAGAGCAGTTATACCTTGCCATTTTGTGTAGTAATGGAGTGTAGAGCTCTGGATGGAGTAGCAACTTAACCATCTGCACTACCTACACTTTGAGCACGTCTTGAAGTCTACAAATTGAACATGATGGAACAGTACTTTAATAAAGCAGAAGTATTTAATGCTGATTGGTTGCTTTACTGGTAATTTCTATGCAAATCACACAATTAATGTGTGAGGTAGTTATTACTTCATATTTAACTAGTTGGTCATGTTTTAGGCAGGAAAGCACATAATCAGGGATCACGCTTAACTAAATATGTCCAGGATGGTAACATGTAAATGTGGGCATGCTGTCTTTAACTGTATTGGCTTTCTATGAAAACCAGATTTAATTTCAACTGTTACTAATCGTTCCCTTTACAAACTATGGAATGGTACATAAAGGCTGTCAACATAATTGGTATTAAATTGCAACAAAGCCTACAAGCAGGAAGATGAAATGTTAAACAAAATCTAATTTACAGTGCTCTCTTGGCCCTAAAACCAAGATGAGTTCACCGATGGGACAAAGTTAGGGACATACATATGCATGAACAGGCCCTTAGAGCTATTACTCTTCCCCTTTTAACTTGCTTGACAGAAACAACCTGCGAGAAGTTGCATGCACAACAGAAAATTAATCCAACTGAAAAAAAAAAAAAAAAAAAGGAAAATCACAGACATTTGTAGAACCCCAAATGAGACTGTCCAGCTATGACTTATTCTGGAATCTTAGGAGTTTCACCTTATCTGCTTCATCAAAAGTACCTGAGATTATAACTTGAAAGCATCATAAAGGTTTCCCTCTCAGTTTAAACATATAATGACCATTAGCTTAGGAATTAAAGACAATTACCTCTATTAGCAAAGGTTCATGACATTAAATAATAACAACTCAGAAATGCTCAGCAGAAGATACTTAGTTTGGGAGAGGAAGAAGAGGACTAGACATTGAAATGAAGATGTGTATCTTGTTCTAGCAGAGGTGGAACCACTTTATAGATAAGTAGTACTTCTGCAGCTGCAAAATATTCATATATATATATTGCTTATATATAGTATTTATAAACAAAGCATACTTAACACAGACTGAACCCTGTAAGAGTTCAAATGTATTTCAGTGTTAGCTTTTATAGAACTCAAAAAATGTGACTAAAAGTAAAATGAGCTTTTCCCAAAACATGAGAAAGCAAAATGTATGCATATAGAATTAACTACCTTTCCTCTATATTCACATCCCTCCACTTGCTCCTTATAAAATGGGCACCACTCGACTCCATCACTGCCTGTAAAAAAAAAACCCTTCTAAACAATATAAAAATATTAGCAGTGTGATCATAGTTCACAGGACTTTTTACTGGATACCGTGTCAGTAGTAGTAAACATAATCTCTGCATGGAATAAATTCAGAGAGCCTAAGTGATTGTTTAAGATCATGACAGAATTGTAAGATGGAGTATATACTTCATGCTTTAATAAACAAAGCATCTTCTATATTATTGAATAATAGCATTTTCCACTAAAATTTACACTTCATACTTTTCATGAATTTAGAAAAAAATTGTATACATTTAGCATACCTTTGTTGGTATACTAAAACCTTTATTTCAATTTTCTATACTACATCACTATCACTGGTTACATTGCATAATAGAAAAGCACTAGGGTTGATCCTATGGAAACCATGCTAACTTTTTTTATGTTTTATCTTCCTTTGAAAGAAAGTGAAAATGAACTGACAGAATGTATAGTTCCTGATGCAGATTGTTGTGTCTCCAGCAGTGTTATGATATGAAGTTTCAATATTAATAATCAGGTGAAAATATTAATAAAAATATGAAAAACAAAACAAAAAAAACCCCAAAAGTGCACCCGGAACCTATTTACAAGGTACAGATACATAGTTGTGGTCATTTACACAGGGAACAGATGATTTAAACAGTTTAAGTATGTTGTGGTAGGCCTGATAGGCCCCAAATAGGCTTATACATGTCCTGCCTTGCCTAGGCACGCTTTTCTGCTCCACCAGAGAGGCAAGCACAGGAAACAGACACAAACGAACCTGTAGCCACTGAGTCTGGCCTGCCCAGGATCCTGTGGTGTAAGGTACACACACTTAGCTTGTGCCTGCCTAGTGCAAGGCCCATGCTTTTCCCAAATTAAGGAAAAGCAAGCCTGTGGCTTTGCCTAATATGGTATGGTTTGGCTAACTGCCATCCTGATTGGCTATTCTGGTGTCCAAAGGGCAATGAATCTCGGTCCACATTGATAAAAGGAGATACACAGGTGAACAACATGCTTTTGCTTCCCTGATTTGCTTCCCTGCTCTTTGCCGTGCTCTCTCTGCTGTGCCCAGCCGTGCTGCTATTGCACACTGCCTTATTGCTTGCCTGGTATACTCCACTGCTGCAAGTTACCAGGAGCAGACCCTGGATGTCTGCATGCAATCAGCCTGTGTGGCCAGCCTGACATCGTGCTGAGACTGCACAACATCTGCCTTCTGCATCCGAAGGTCCTGCATAGAATCCCTGGACATATACAAAGATAGTCCAGAAGAAGCCAGGAGATAAGGTCAGAGATTGTCTGCGTCCTTTCCCCAGAAGCCGGGAAGACTCAAGTCTCAATGTCCAACAAGACAGAAACCCCTGAAAGCATTTGGGTACTGTCTGGACTGTGACTAGCCCCCGCGAGTGGGTAATAATAATTTGTAAGTAAATGCTTAAATGCCTCTTTGTAATGCTCTATTGCCTTCTGCCATAGAGCAGAAAGACCTTGAGCCCATCTACTGGGCAAGCGGCATATTGACCACTAGCAGCGTTTAACTGCAGGAACCTTCTCTTCCAGTTCAATTATTGTTCAAATATTTTGCTGGTTATTACTAGATCTAGATATTATCCATAGAATGTTTCCATGACTGCGTAAGAACCAAAATATTACTAAAATTAGTGGTTGGGGGTGGCGAGAGTTTAGAATAATAAAATTAATAAATGTGCTAGTTTGAAGCTAGCTAGAATGTTTTGGTGAGAAGAACTAGATCATAGGCTGTGAAATGAAAACAGTGGTGATGTCTACTTCCCTCATAGTCCCACTGAGATGTATTAGAATAAAAAGCAAAACATAGATAAAGTCACTTTGCTCTCAACTTTGCTTTCGGCTCCTTGCCTGCTGGGGAGCTCAGGGCTGCTGGTTGAACTCCATCTTACTCTCTAACCTCACCCTCCATTTGCTTTGGCTGATTCATCTTGCTTCGTAATCCCCCTGGCTGAGCCTCCATTCTTCCTTGGGACTGGGGTAAGGTTGAGAGGGGTAGGAGGAAGGTGATGGGGTGGTTGAGAGCCCCTCCTGAGGACTCAGGTTTCTGAGAGGGCTGTTGTGTTTCTGTATTACTTTTTACCCTGTATATTCCTGTCTATAACTGTATATACTGTAAACATCTGCTTGTATACTGTGCTAGCTGTAAATATAAGCTTCATTCATATTTCCAGAGCCGGCTGAGTCTAGTCTGGGTGATTTCTAAAGTGGGGGGGGCAGGGGACACCCAAACCACCACAATAAACAATATTAACTTTGGAAAATATCATCACACATGAATTAATTTCCCCTCCACAACAAAGTATAACCAGAAATTCAAACAGGAATCTAAACTAGAAAGAGATACTTAAACTGCAAAGAGACTCATGGCAGTAATGCCGCTTGCCCTCTAGGAGATTTTATGGATGCTAAACAAGGCAGTCAACACAAGAACCTTTACAGAGACTTTTAAAGTTAGATTTGTCACGTTTACTCAGCAGTTAAGCTGCTTTTATAAGAGACACATCCCTTTGGCATGTGGCAGGCAAGCAGGTGATATGGGTGGCTGGGCAGGCTGCAGCTTGGGGTTTTCTCTGATGCTCAAGATGGTTGGCTGTTGTGCATGGTGAGGCTTACAAGTCTGGAGGACTTCTTGTCCTTGCAGCTTGTGGCATGGCAGCTGTATAGTTTGCTTGCTATGACAGACCTCTTTAGCTGCAACCTCAACAGTGGCTCTTTTCGTTTCTCCAGTCAAAACAAGTCAAGACACGGCATACCATTTCAGGCAGTATCAATAAACTTTCCTAAGACAATAATGACCAATGGCAGAAGAAAGTTTAAAGGGAGAAACTCCATACTTTAACCTATGGAATTGAGTTTGCCCAAACATGGCCAGAGGTAGACAAGTCCCTACGTGTGCCACAAGGTCAGACCAACATGCAACATGTGCAGCACTTGGTCTTCCTGGACCCCAGGACATGTCCAGGCAAGTCTGGGCTATGTTTGGGTCACTAGACTTACAAACACCCAGACTGCTGTCTCTTCTAGGGCATGTTTGGGACTTGTCCTTCCGGAACAAGCAGATACTAGAAGATGAGGCCACAACATCTTCTTGGGTGATTATCTGTGCTAGATTTCATTTTCCAAAAATCAAGAGAAATCATACACCTTGCCATCAGAAATAGAATCACTGAAGGACAAGTGTCCTGCTGTGATGACTGCAGCACTGGGACCTCTACCTTCCAGCACACAAAGAACATGGAAGTTAACTGTTGTTGTCTGCAAGCAGATTCAACCATTTGAATATCACTCTAAAAGCAGTATTATCAACCATCATCAGACACCTTTGTTAAATACTAGTAGGCTAGAAAAGAAAAAAAAGTTAATGCTGCACGTGTCACTGAGAGCTGACAAGCTTCATTAGAGGTAAATTTTCTAAATGTAACATATAATTTGCCTTTTAATATCTTGAGAATAAAGTCTTCTCTAGGTATTCAAAAGCAAATTCAAATGCGAAAGACTGCAATTTAACACCATAGTTTAAATAGACGAGATTACAATTTTATAAGCTTATTAGTCTGAAGGTGTGTGATCATTTTCTGAAAAGATGAATGATTAAAATGAAAAAGACATTTGGACATGAATACTTCATCTGAAATCTCGCTGTTAATTTCAGGCAATGTTGCATCTCTATGATTTCATACTGTGGGAAGCTTTACAGGTTACATCTCCTGCATTCTTTAAATTAAAAAAAAAAAAAAAAAGTAATAAGAGGTCACCTTTAATTCAAGGAATTAGAACATTCCCCAAACATGGTGTTGCATGCCCAGAAATTTGCAGTCCAGATCCTGAACTGACACTGAGATCAAGAAATAAAACATTCTGGACAATTCTCAGACCAAACCAATTAGAATAGAAGTCTACACAAGTGATAAATCGGTTATGTCAAAGAATGCAGCGGCTGAAGGAGAAAGGACAAAGATTAACATCACCTCTCTGTAACTACCAAAAGCAAGCCTGAAGCAGCAAACTTATCCTGCACTTACCAAACAGCAACTGCATCAGAGCAAATTTCACCTTCTCCTACTATCACCTCACTGCAAACTCAGCAGTTGGTGTGCAATGATTTATAAAACCTTTTTTTAAGTTTTACTCTCAAATACACTATCGCCACATATTGAACTCAAAAGAAAGCCACTGACCTTTCAGATACAACTGATTATTAAACAAATATTCCCCATGCGTTTCCACACTGTTCTCTAAAGCTGGATCATTTAGATATATCCATCCATAACACACAAGAGATATGGCAATTGTAGCAAGCAACCCGAAAAGGAAAACATGTTCAGCCAAAATCCTCCTGTCTCCTCAATCTGCATGAAGTTCAATGGGACTAAATTATTTTTTCTTTCATTAAATTTTTCTTTAGCACTTATACAGACATCTTGGCCAACAATGTCTTCTGACTCTTTTGTTGTTTCATCTCAAAAGCATCCAGACTGCATGAGACAGCTAACATGCAGCAAACTAAGGGCAGAAAAAGTGTTTCTGCCTTCTAGTCCTTTTTTGCAAGCAAACACAAGGTACTTCTGGTACATTTTTTTTTAAATTAGTATCTTCTGTGTTTGTGAAAAGATATCATGAACTTTAAAGAAAATAACTAGACACTGGTTTAAATTTTATTAAAAGATATTTCTGCATCACAGAACAATTCACTTCTTGACAATTCGTCTCCACTTAACTCAATCAGTAAACATTCCTGAACACAAGTTTACATAGCTCGACCTGACTTTATCAGAGCATGAGATCACCAGGTCATAGGCTGAACCTGACTAGTTTTTGATAGCTGTCCCCCAAACTTTTAGAGGTTTTCAGTCACATCTCTACTTAACTGTTTGGCATACTGTGCAATGACCCAAAGCATATCACTCCAAAATGGTGACCTTCATGTTTTTCTGGTCTGCTGATAATTACGGGAAAGAAACACTCAGCTGAAGATACAAGGATAAAGTATTCTGCCCCAACAGCAAAATGTAATTGCTTGATTTCCTACAAATGATGAACAGGTTCCAAAATGCTTAAGCCAGTACTGGTTTGGGTCATAATAACTAAATTTTACTCTAACTAGAAGCAATCATACTATATCCCCTCTGCTCAAGAGAGACATTTAATAGCTCAAAGATTCAAAAGACAAAACTGCAGACTGGAAAGGTATAAAGTTAGGACTTTAGGGAAAAACAGAAGGCTGGTCAGGCTGACTAGTTTGGCTAGGAAAAGGGAAGATTATTCATCTACAAATGACTGACTGCAGGACAGCAAAAGTGATAATACAGCAGCATAAAGGACTGCTCCTGGGAGCTGTGGACACCCGACCTCTGCCAACTAGCTCATGCACACCTAGCCACTGAAAATACTTTTGCTGTCTTACTGGGCTAAGTGCTGAGTTGTTCACTAAACTCCAACTAGCTTTCAGATACATTAGTGTGAAAAACAGCACCCGTGTCAATGTGGGACAGGGCAAAGCAGAATATAAAAATATGAGAAAATAAGAGTATCTCAGTATGAGAATGGCAGAGCAGAGCAGGGGCAGGGTGTGTCGGGGCTAACTAAGCTAGAGGCGTTGGAACTGAGAGTGATAACAGCAAGCACTGTGAAGAGATAGCCCCTTGTTAATGCAGGACGTGAACAAAACAGGGGTGTACCGGGGCTAACTAAGCTGAAGACGTTAAAACCTGTGAGTGATAGCAAGCACTGTGAGAGATAGCCCCTGTCAGAGCGGGACGTGAGCGAAACAGGAGAGTGCCGGGGCTAACTGAACGAGGCTAGGGATGAAAGATAATAGAAGAAACACCGTGAGCATGGTAGATAAGAGACCGTAAAGCGCGCGGCCATGAAGATACTAAGAGCTGAGTCACAACGACCCCTGAGGAAGACTCGTTACTTCAACCTCACGACCACCAGAGAGACCCCCAGGAGGATTAGCACACATGTGCAACAGTTCCAGGAAAAACCGCAACCGCTTCGGGAATTTATAGAATATGTATTAAATTGCTTTATGAATATGTACCTCAGCGGGAAATAAAAATCCTGCAACCGCATGTGTACAGTGTGCAGCTGCGGAGATAAACTCCCCTGAGCCCAGCGCTGCTCCTTGCTTGCCAAAATAAAACTCCTAAAAACTACCAGAAGCTTTCGTCGACTCAATTTCAACAAGTAGTAAGTGATGATGGCTTTGCACTTTAAAGCTGTGCTTGCAGTTTTTTTGCAGCTGCTGAAGACCCTCAGATAACCTGCCCCAAAAGAGGGCTTACGGCATTATAGACAAGGAAATTTAAACATAGTCGTGGTAACTAAAAACCCTTGGATTGTAGAGGTGGCTCTGGAAAAGCAAGTTTTTAGTATGCTAATTTTATACAACCCCCCCAATCTCTCAAAGAATGTCATTCGTTCAGTCTACACAACTCTCAATTCCTAGGTTTTAAAATCTCTTTGCTTTTTACTCCAAAGTTGCCTACAACTCCATATATTTTTAAGACAGCTGTCCAGAGACAAACCATATGCTATGTAATTACATTTATATCTACTCAAATTTATTATTACTAAGAATAAAGCAGAGCAGCCTGCTTTATTATGTCATGATAACAAAATAAGCACTGGTGAACAATACATCACTCCTCCAAGACTGGGACATAAACTTGCAGCCCTGGCATGCCACAACATGAATCCCAATCAGTTTACATTAAGTGAATAGTAAGCTTACATTTCTAAGTGATTATGATTATCACAGAAAATTATATTAGCATTAATAAAAATATTCTGTCCTACAGAATGTGGATGGTAAGTGATTTGCAGCAAACTGGTATATGGATGAGACATCATGCTAGTGCTGGGCCTAGGCTTAGAACTCCTGCTTAGGAAAAAGGCTGAGGGCTGCAGTTCACCAGGCAAGTCTTTACGCCCAGTAGGTCTCAGAGCTTTACATATTTACCAGATTGTTTTTGTTTTCGCCAGGTAATTTGGTACAATTTTGTTTATGCAGACCTGAAAAAGCCTTGCATTAAAACTGCTTGTTCAAAGGGTCCCCAGTAGGCCATCATCCTTATGAAAACACAGTGGGTCCAGTTCTGGCCTCCCCAGTTCAAGAGAGGGTCCAACAGAGGACTACAAAGATGAATGGAAGACCAGAGCATGTCTCTTACAAAGCAAGACTTATGGACCTGGGGCTGTTTAGCTTGGAGAAAAGAAGATGAAGAGAGCATCTTATCTGTGTTTATCAGTATCTGGAGGGTGGTGGTCAAGAGGATAGGGCTGGTCTTTTTTCAGTAGTGCCCAATGATAGGACAATGGACAGCAGGCACAAACTGGAACACCATAAGCAAAAACTGTGTTACTTTGAGGGTAACTGTGCTGGAACATGATGCTCAGAGTTGTGGAGTCTCCTTCTCTGGAGACACTTTAAACTCACCTGGACACATTCTCATGTAACCTGCTCTAGTATCAGCAGAGAGATTGGACTAGATGATCACTAAAGGACTCTAGCATTGTATTTATTGTATGACTGGGTAGTTCAACCTGCAACAAAATTAAACAACAGTTACAGAGTGCCATAGTTTTGTGTCTTCCTGCAGATCAGTGCCTAGTGATTGGAAGGGTTCAATCTCTAGCTCTTCCAGGATATTACTGAGATACTAGTCTTGAGTTAATGAATTTCTTGTTTCACTTATGATTTAATTTCTAAAAGATATAGGGTTTTTTTGTTCTCTTCATTCCTGTGTCATTATTAGTGGAGTGTGTACGTCTTCCTGGGATCTCAGTGTTCTCAGATATGTAGTGCTAACTAATAATTAACTTGAGTTAGGGCCATCATATGTGACTTTCAGTTACAATCTTTTCAATGCAATTGTTTTATGCTTTCACTTACATTCATGCTTCTAAAAACAATGGTGATACTAGTTTAAAGATTGTAAGCTGATCAATCAAGAACACTCCTGAATTAGAAAATAAAACATGAATCTACTAGCAGTTATTTTTTTTCTGAAGCAGAGTGCTATCTTTTAAAGCCTTGAGAACACACTAAATAAAATCTATTGGTAAAATTCCTATGGATTTCCACAAGAGTGATTCTCTGAATTGAAGAATGTTAATGAGAAACTGAAGCTATGAGTGAGTGCAGTGTGAGTTGGACAAATATCTCAAATTATTCAAACTGTCAGATTCTGATCTTTGTTCTGTTTGCACACCTTCCTAGCACAGCACTATCTAGCAATAACACATATATATGTATGTGACATTGCAATAGTAATAAATGTAAAGCTAAGCACTTCTGAAAATTAGTGATGTTGAGATGAAGATTAATGTCATAATGTGTGATGCGGCAGTTTAAGACAAACTGTTCAGTTTTGATAGATGCCAACATTGCTAACAGCTTGTGCTGAGAACACTGCCTAGAAAGGAGTGATACCCTGCTAGCTGGTTTGTTTTCCCCACAGAGACTTGCTACTCCAAGTTGTGAAGGTTGAGGTGAGAGGCTCTGTAGTCTCACCTGAAGAGGTGTTCATGTCAGGCTGGTGGTGGTATCTTAAAAGCCTCTTATCTAGGAGGGCCAGGTTGAGTTGGGATGACCTACCACTAAACTAGGGTCTCTGCAGTGTGATGTCTCTGTATTTGTGAGGTCTGTGATGCAGTGCTGAAGTGCATCTTCTGATGCACTGACCAAACTTGACATCAAAAGAGACCAGTCCACTATCACTGGGAAGATGCAATGAAGGTAAAAAATAGTCCAGATGTCCCAGAGTAGCAGCTACCTGAACAGGTAAGAGCAGAAACAATTACAGATGGAGCCACTGCAATGGAGCTACAGTCTGGTTTGGAATCTGATACAAAATCTGCAGATGCCAGTGGTCTCATATTGACTTAAAGGTGAAGAACAGACCTAAACTGATAGCACTGTGATTGTATAATCATGCAAATCATGCCAAGTTGTTGGGATTAGCCTTGGGTATCAACTTCAGTATCAGTTGTAAGACATTTTGCAGAGGTCTAAAAATAGTTTTTCAATGCTAAAGAAAAAAAATCTGCTACCACTATTATTCATACCAGTGTGTTTGAAAAGCAGTGTTCCATCACCTCAGTGCACATGTATGTGAGAGAGAAATGGAGAGGAAGAAAGATGTCTGACAGTAACTACAAATGAAACATCTGGTTTAGGAGCATTTTATTGTTTGGGGTTTTTTGTTTGTTGGTTTGTTTGTTTGTTTGTTTTTTAATATATTTCATTAATTCATTGAGTATTTACAGATAACTTTGACCTGAAAAAAGACTATTTGTAAGGTGAAAAAAAATATAAAAAAGTGTTGTCCTTGAAAAACTAAAATATAATGTAACACATAAACAAGAAAGGATAGAACGATTAAAGACACAGAATATGTATAGTTGACCTTATAGACTTGAATTTTCTGGACTAAACTATAAATTTTTAATAAAAGGAATTCTTTAACATTTAAGATTACACTTTAGTAAGCATTATCACCCATTTATTAGCACTGAAGGGAAACCATGATTCAGACTCCTCAATGTGGCCTAATATACAAATCAAGAAACGAAAGTAAACTATTAGCAAAGTCTAAATCCCCATTTCAGGGTTCATTTTTCAAATACTTCAAGGTATTAGAGCAACAAAATACATTTTTAAGTGACAAGATCATAGAATCATAGAATGGTTGGAAGGGACCTTCAAACGTGACCTAGTCCAGCTTCCCAGAGTGAGCAGGTTGCCCAGAGCCCTGTTGAGCCTGACTTTGAATATCTCCAAGAATGGGGCCTCAGCTGCTGTCAGAGGGAAGAGTTGGTAGTTTGATTAGACTTCGCAGCAGGTTTGCTGGGTTACCAGAGATAGCAGTTGTGTGAGCTGCTTATTGAAAGCCTTGTGATGGCATCTTATTTCCAAAAATTAAGACAGACATTTATTTGTAGAAAACAAGAATGAACAGAAAGCAGAAAAGCACTTCGCCTTCACCTACAGATGAATTTTGTGTGTGTGTTTTTGTTTGCTCATTTTTGTTGAAGTAAGGAAAGAATACAGAACAGACGCTCATGGTGGGAAGAAATGCTGACTAAACAAACAACTCAATCTGAACTGATTTCACTGCCAGAAGCTAGATAGAGTTAGAAACAGGATTAAAAATGCTGCCAAAAATGTGCTCTTTGGGGAAGCAAGAAAAATTACTTCAGTCCTGTTCTGCTGCTGTAAATTCACTGTAACTCCAGCTTTCTGAACAGCCACAGTGTAACACAGACATATGTGGGTTTTATTGCCCTGATACATGGGCATGCTACAATCATGTGAACAGAGGACAAAGTTCTTTTGTTCCTTTGCAAAGAAAAAGATCAACAAGAGCAATTACCTTCTACATAACCTAGAAGACCAGCACAATTCTCACAGCAAAGTCTTCTCCAGAAAAGCAAAGCAAATCTGTCAGGCTTTTCACTGTCATAATGCTATAAATATTAACTTTTATTTTTATTAGAAACCAAGTTTTTCTGTTTTAACTGACAACCTGTTGTGGAAGGCTAACGGGCCTAAAACACATCCTGGCTTGTCCCACTCTTCTGCTGATAGGGGAAACAATGGCAGGAGAAAAACAAAGGTTTGGGCCATTATGTCACCTCCCAAAGTAATAAACAGGTAACCTACAGGTGTTTAAGTATTTGTTAGTGTCTTGCCCAAGTAAGGGTAAGCAAGCCCTGGTTTCACCTAATATGGTCAGTTTTGCAAATGCCATTCTAATTGTTGAATTTCTGTGGCCAAAGGAGCCATTACACTCAGGCAAATAATATAGATTGAGCTAAGTTGCAAGCACTGTGCTGTCTCTGCCTCACTTCTCTGCTCTATGTTTTGCTCTGCTCAGACAAAGTGCTCTGCCTCACTACTATGAGAGTCTAAATCCTCTCTCCTATTCATCAAAAAAGATAAAGATTGCATCGTCTCTCCGTAATCAACAAAGATAAAGATTGCCTTTGTCAGCTTCTGAGAGTCAGACTCGGTGCTTGGCCTAAAGCTCAGGGATGCAAATCAACTCCTTTGAAACTCCTGCACTTCAGCCTGGCTGGAATGCCCAGGATGGCTACATCTTATCTCAGCTACCCTGAAGGGAAGAGGCCTATGTGTATTCAGGGTATGGACAGGTACAGCCAGGGAGGGGGCAGAGGTCCTCTCCCCGGTGACGCCAGACCTCTGCAAATGCATGAGAATACACAGGAAGATTCCCTGGGCAGCTGCAGCCAGACTCCGGGCAGAAAACTATAAAAGGCAGGAGGAATGGGCCAAAGGGTGGGACCACCATCAGACCACGAGTGGCACTCTCACCAGAGCATCCAGTGGGACCACCATCAGACCACAAGTGGCACTCCCAGCAGACCACCAGTGGCACTCCCACTAAGGGTGGGACCACCATCAGACCACGAGTGGCACTACCACCGGACCACCAAGGGTGGACTACCACCAGAAGAACCTCTGACGACTCCACAGAAGATCATCCCTGGGCCAAGCACCCGTCTCTCTCTCTGCTCCCCCCACCTGCGACTGAGGGTAATATGATCCCAGCTCTTTTCCTTCCCTGCTTCTTCTCTCTTTCTCTCCATCATTCTCTTTATCCCTCTCTCTCTCTCTACTCCTTCCCCCTCTCTCCCTCTGTTTTGTCCAACCCTATCCTTTAATAAATAGTTTCATGGTGATATATGGTCTTGTTTGCACCTTAATTTCACAACACAGAAATACATAAGAACAGATCTTGCCCCTCGGGACAGAGATATTGTTAATCTCTGTTCCTCAGACCTTGACAACTACTCTTGGCTTGGACAATGTGTTCTGCTTTGCCTTGTGCTTCAGATCAGCTTACCCTTGATACTTTGGGCTTGAGCTACCTGGAAACTTAAGTGCCTCAAGTTTACCAGGAGACAGCATTAAGTGCCTCATGACATGGTGAGAAGTGCCACCAACATCGTGCTCTCTGCACATCTGCAAGAGATCCTGCCTGCACCTCTTCAAACCTCCATGCCAAGAGGAACCAGGATCAGCTCAGAGATCATATGCCTCTTTCCCAGCACTCTGTTAGAGCCTGGGAAGATCTAGAAACCTCTCAACAGCTATCAAGATGCTGAGCAGTTCCAACACTGCCACAAATGAGCTAGGGACTATCTCAAAATTTCTACTCCACTGCCATGACTTTATCTAGGGCTCCAGGCTGCCTATTTATAAGTGGGACAAAGCCATTTTGTGGATAAACCTTTCCAATTTTCTGACTCTCCTAAATTACTAAATTGCCCATAAGCATTCTTGTGAAGATTTTCCTGACAGAATTAGAACTGAAATTTAGCTTTTTGTATGTAGTTTGTGGGTGGGGCTTTTCAGAAATAAAAATAGCTAAATATTTTATAATTCCTGCCTCATTAATTGCCATGACTAATTCAAACCATGCACAGACCTATTTCAGTAACAATATCAGTATGGGTGGCTACAAAAATAATTTGCCTAGAGTGCTTATAATTCATATACAAAAGTAACATTGTGTGCTTCAGACTGAATATCTATTGAGTTGCATCTAATTAAAAAAAAATATCAGATTTTCATTATGAAGCCCACATATGACATACAGCAATATACTGATGGTGGCAATGAAAATGCAGATATTAAAAAAATATGTAATGTAACATTTCCCTCAAAGCAGACATAAAACTCCAAACAATAATAAAGCAGAAGTTTCTGGCATCCTGCATTCATTAACACTTCTGTGATTTCCCCACCTTTGCCACCCAAACTCATTCAGCTGGATCAGTGCAGCTCTAGCAATCCATTTACAACTCAGCTGGCTGTCCACCATTATTATCTGTACCAAATTCTGGCCTCATGGATGTCCTTAAATTGCAATCCTGGAAAAAGTACCTTGTTCACCAACCCAGTGTCACTTGCAGTAATTAGCATTCTGGGAGCTAACACTACAGCCATTGAGACACTGAGAAAGACACATATCCTACCTTAGTTCAGTGCATCTCAAGTGTTCAGTCAGATGACCACTGAAGTAGTGAAGTCTTTTCAGATCATCAACCTGCTTGCTTGAGCTCATAACTTGTCTCTATAGGGTGTCCCTTAGAGAGGTGGATAACTGCTACAGTGGTCTTTCATGCTACCTTCCCTGCTATGAAATGCAGTGCTTCCAAATCTCTTTTCTTATTCCCTGGACAGATGGCAGTAAGAAAAAAGTCTGACTTTAAATAGAATGAGTCTCAAAATCAGGCCGTCACCCAGCAGCAGATTTTCTGAACACACATGGCCCCACAGCAAGGACACTGCCTACTGCAACTACCCCCTTGATGAGGTCATGGAATAGCATGAGAATGTTTCACCACTATTAAAAATGTTAGTATGTTAACTTAGTAAATCTTACCATCATCATCTTGTTTCAATTTGGATGGGGAGCTAAGTGATTTAATAGTGTGAAGAAATACTAAAACCACTACTGCAAGGTTTTATATAAAACTGAAATATAAAAGAGCTTGGTGCTAGAGTGATGCTAGGAACCATGTAGTATCATCAAATTTCATTCATGTAAATCCCTCACTAAAACAGAGCCACTAGACTTCTGCCTAGTTCCTCATTCCTGCTAAACAACAAAAATTCCTCATTCCTGCTAAACAATTAAAATTCATTAGGGTTTCCTGTATAACGTCAAGTGGAATAGCAAATACTCCTTTTAATAATATTTCTTTTTGGTATCATTTTGTGTACATAAAATAATCAATTCCAACAAATACAGCTAAAAATTAGAGGGAAAAAACCCTACCACCAAACCAACCAAACAAAAAAATCACAAGCCCACAAAGCAATGGACATCAGAAGAGGTGGCAAGAGAGCTATTAGGTTATGCCAGGCAGTATGGGGTGCCCGAGGAAGTTCAAAAGCCTGAGCCTAGAAGATTGAGGCATGTGACAATTATCACCCACCTCCAAGTCCAGATCCCCGGAGCCAGATGCTTCCAATCCTTAAGAGACACTCAACCTGGGGAAGGGACCACATGAACACTAGGCAATATTGGTGGGGGGTGGGCCGAAAGAAAGTGATTGATGGGTTATTCACCAGCCAGTTAGAAATGGTTGCGAAACACTGGCCTGAGCCCACCACTGATAAGAGGACCAGCCTGCCTCCTAGGAGCTGAGGGCTTCACCCCTCAATGATGAGTGGGGGAGGTGAAGCACAGAGATCTATGAGCTCACCAAACAATTGTAAAATTGTACAGGGTTTGGGAGGTGGATTTGGGTTGTGCTTAGCTTGACTTTATGCTGAAATAATCAAAGGCACTTACAGGCCCATTCAAAGTAATTAAGCCAACTCTGTTAAGAGCTTCACCTGGTCAGGGTCAGGGAGCCTGTCTTTTGGGGGGGGGGGTGTCCTCCACTGACACCTTATCAGTATCTGAGGGAGTGGACTAAAAAGTACCTGTTGCTTCTGAAATGCTTGAGTTGGTAAACTCTAATGCTGAAGATTCCTTGTAGTATTGTCAGAAGGACTTGTGTTGTTACCATATTAAAGACTTCTCAAGTTCTGCAGGCTACAAAAGTCTCCTTGCAGCATCACTACGCCAAAAGACTGCACTTTCCTCATACCCTGGAAGATTCATCAGATCCACGGGGAAGCTTTACCTAAGCTTCAATGGACTCCCAAATGAAGGACTGACAGGGTGGGGAGATATGGAATTAACATATTCTGTTCTGTCAGCATTGTTCTTTTGTCTAAAATATGTCTCGGGCATATGATCTTAGTGAGAAATTATTTGGGTGCTTCGTATTGCAGTATGAGGGGTCATCTACATCCTGAGGGGAGATGGAACAATGTCCTTTTTCCTAACCCATTGGGAATGACAAATTCTATAAAAAGTTACCACCTAATTGGACTGGGGTGTGCTATATTGCACTGATTCACTCACTATTGTTCTTACTCCCAAGTGGAGAAGGAAATGGCCTGGAAATCAAAGTATATGATAATTTGAGAAGAAAGAGAAGGTCCATCTCCTCTCATCTGGCACAAGGTAATGGTCAAAAGTGGGGAAAAGGTGACTGGACCTCTCCAACAGATTATTAAATACTATGGTACTGCTACCTGGAACCCCCCGTGAATGGTTCTTGATTATCTGTTAGCAAAAGAAGGAGGGGTCTGTGGAAAATTAAATGATTCCAACTGTTGTC
>WAAF01020615.1:0-32469 GCA_013400475.1 Tricholaema leucomelas
TACAACCAGCTTATATAACTTGTTTTCAACCTGGACATTAGGCAGGACAGACTTTGTGGCACCAGGCCTATTGTGTCCCTTTTGTGCTTGTTTACCCATTTAATGTGTTTACCCCTGGTTTGGGCAGAAAAACATGTTTGGACAAGGCAAGGCAAAAAATAAGCCTGTTTTTGGGCCTACAGGCCCTCCACAACAGCTGTTTGCTCATTCTGGGCCCACCATACTGCCTGGCTGCTGAGAAGTCTGTTAGGTTAGCAGCTACATTTGCATGCCTTTCAGCATCCAGGAGCTTCATAACATTAGGGCAGTTTGTATATAGCCATATTTTTTGGTGTGCAGGAGGGCAAAATCAAAACCCAAAACACAAAAATGGTTGGATGTGAAGGCCTTTGTTTATAGGCACATTTTAAAAATACAGCTCCTACTAATTTGTGTGACCCTCACACTAAGGCTTTTCATCACATATATATACATATATATACATATATATATATATATATATGTATCATAGTATCATAGTATCATCAGGGTTGGAAGAGACCTCACAGATCATCAAGTCCAACCCTTTACCACAGAGCTCAAGGCTAGACCATGGCACCAAGTGCCACATCCAATCCTGCCTTGAACTGCTCCAGGGACGGCGACTCCACCACCTCCCTGGGCAGCCCATTCCAGTGGCCAATGACTCTCTCGGTGAAGAACTTTCTCCTCACCTCGAGCCTAAACTTCCCCTGGCGCAGCCTGAGGCTGTGTCCTCTTGTTCTGGCGCTGGCCACCTGAGAGAAGGGAGCAACCTCCCCCTGGCCACAACCACCCCTCAGGTAGTTGTAGACAGCAATAAGGTCACCCCTGAGCCTCCTCTTCTCCAGGCTAAACAATCCCAGCTCCCTCAGCCTTTCCTNTATAATTGGTTACATGTAGTTGCATTAGAAATTACATACTAATTAGCATAGACATTCATCGTATTCTCTCAGCAACACATACATTGTGTCTAAGCAGAGATAGGAGAAAACCACAGACTCCAGACTTACATTTGTTTATATTTGTTACACCATTTTCTAAGGTCATTCCAACCTTCCACTTTATCTCTAACTCAGCACTTACTGAGCTCGTGCACTCTCACCTGTCCATGGCTTATGTTCCACTATTTCAATTTCCAATAGCTGTACCACAGTCAGACAATTCTATAGAATCACTACATTTAATATTATTATACCCAACATCTATCTGCTAGATTTAGACCTTGCTGCTGTCCCTAGCATTTGCCTGCATTAACAGTTTCATACATGTACAGGGTTAACCCTCCAGGGGGAGTGATGTTCAATCTGACCCTAGGTGGTCTTGACCCCTTCCCAGAGGTGGGTCTGAACACTAACAGGTGGTGGTTAGCCTACTCCCCCTTCCTGTCTAAAGATCCATAAAAGCAGGGGGGACTTTCCGTTCTCTCTCTCTCTGCGCTGCCTGCCTCCCTGCTTACCAGCATCACCATCCTGTTCCTGGTTCTCTGTTTTACCACGTGGCCATCACCCATGACGTGGACAAACCCATTACCATCAAAAATCTGGTTGTATCTACACAATCCCTTCCCTGTACCTTTGTAACTTCCCTACCTCAAATACCTTTTTATTTATTGTTAAACTCTTCTTCTTTTAAATTCCAAATCAGAGTGAGATTATTTATTTGGGTGTGCTTACCTTTCCTCTCTCTACATCTAATTCCTTTCTTTTGGGAAAGAAGAGAGAAGGGCACTCTATAAATTGTTATTGGTTCTATCAAATGTATATATTTGAGTGTCTGGGAATTTAAATTAGAACCGAGACAATACACTGGAAAGACTGCTACCCGGCAATGACCAGCACTAATGAGAGGCTAACCCTGAGGAATTTACATCCCCATACATCCCCAGGGATATAATGGTTTTACCTCTGCATGATTATGTCAGACTCTATGATTCTGACCATCTCAGCTCAGAGCAGGTGGGATGGGGCAGCATCTGTGCAGGCCAGGTTCCCAAGAGAACCTTGTCTGTATCCCATTGCTTCTCAACACCCACTGTTGTAGTGACCACATTCTCTCCAAGGGTCAAAAATAGATATGTGAAAGACAGATAGATGTTTTCCAGTATGGCTTTTTCAGCTCCCACTGTTGCTGTTGCCGGATTTGCTAGGGAAAGGGAAGGCCAACAGTTGAGAAAGCAGAAGTCAAGAGTGTTGCAAAGATTACCAACCTCAACAAACCATGGGTAATCATCGTATTCTGCCAGCTGTAGAAATCACTTCAGGTAGCTGGAAATTGCATAATAGGGGTAGAAATGAAATAGGAAACTGATTTATTCTCATTGCCCATTACTGCAATTCAGTGCAATTTATTTAAGGCCACTATCAGTCTAAGGGAAAATACAAACATTAATCTTCATAGACTGTAACTTGGATACCAATGGTCTGGATAATTAGTTTGCTACTCTCTGTGCTTATGCAGTTTTTCATGCTCAGCAAGAAAAATAGGAGTCTAATCAGCTGCAGTGTGTACACATCACTGTTAAAGAAAACATGAGATGTTTTTTGTCTTCAAATCAGTGATGGGTGGTATTTATTTATTTTGAACTGTACTTAGATCCTTTCATCTAAAATCTCAGTGGTTCTAAAGAAACCTCATTGCTCTTGATTGAGTTGTTCATAAATCTTTGCAGTAGCAGTAAGATGGAGATGAGTACAGGCCACAGTCTGAGTGTTTGCCTTGGTATTAGGACAAATTTTGCTGTTACTATCTTACTTGTCCATGAAGTTCTTTTCTGGTGCATTTCAAGGTGCAGCTGTATCTTGACTGTTGAATGCATGTCCCATGATGTTGAATCATTGTCTTATACGTACATATAGACTCAACAAGCAGGAGGCCTTCGTACTTTACATGGAGCTGAAATAAGGACCATGAGTGGCCAAACATTCAGAGACAGTGAGGTAAGAAAAAATCGACTTCTCATTTCCTCTTGACTCTGAAAATATCCGTCCTCCTAAGCAATATTGGCAGGGGGTCAATCTGTGTGACCTCTCCACTGTCAAAGACAAAGCTATGAGAAGATGTCCTGCAATGCAAAGAAAGAAAAAAAAAGCTCAGCTTTTGCCAGTACTGCTGAAACAAGAGGAAATCCCCAGTATTTTCAGCTTGTTCAGTTGTGAGAATTTGCCTCCTGTACATTATTCACAGTTCCTCCTTGAATGCCTTAGGGCTAGGATTAGGGGCAGCTGGTTTTTGCTCTGCTGGAAATGTAATGTGAAAAGGAAGTCAAGCTACCCAAGGATAGAGACTTTGCTCAGATAGGGTGAGGATATCAACATCTTAAAGATGTTACATGCTAATTCCTGTTGCCCTGGGTAGCAGCCAAATGACCACATGATAGTTCAACAGTATCAGCAAGTTATATTTAAAATAAATTTAAGAGAAAATTCAAGTATAGATGGTAGTTGAGTGCACTGGTTAATGGCACATTTGCTTCATACACTCCTCAGAAAGAGCCACACCCTGGAAAAATCCTTCTCCCAAGGTAAATTTCATATCAAAGACAACTCTGAAAAAATTACACGACATGTATCAGGAGTAGGCTCTCAACAACTTAATCATAGATGATCTAACATCGTACTGCTGAGTATTTCTGAAGGTCTCTTGCACAAGCCTGGCCAAAATGGGCCATTCCCTGCGTGTCACCTTTCACTTTCTAATCTTGATCTTCCTGGGAGACCAAGGGTGTGCAGGGATTACATCTCAGTGCTCTTCATTTGAGCCCAGCAGCCATGATTTTACATTGAGCTCTGACAGACTTACCACTTTTAATGCTTCATTCCCTCCTACCAACTGTTATTGCGTGGTTTGTGGTTTATTCTCTACATGTCTATGAGAAGATTAATAGTTTTACTGATAATGGTCTCCTGATTATAACCAAAGATTCACAAAGTATGAAGGCCAGATTTTGTCATATCCACTTGCGCAATCTAGAAATGTCTGAGCAGGGAGAAAGGAAGCTGGTGAGGCAAACTCCTATCCTGAGCTGTCTGTGTTCCTCTTACTGTATGCATATACACACACACACTTGCACAGCTGCTCAAGATCCTCCTACCAGCCTGCTTGTCTCCTTGGCTTCAACAGTCTCAAGCCCTGTACAATGCCAGGCCTGACGGAACAGATGTTATCAGAGAGAGCTCCCCTATTCCCCCCACGTAGGCAGCCAGTATTTGTAACAACAGTTAACTACTCTCAGTCATTACAAGCAGCATCTTTATATGTATCCCTTATCCAAATATTTATAAAAGGATGAACTTGGTGCAACCCTTTCTAAGTGTAAGTGAAACTACCCTGCAGATACTGATGGCCTCAAACTTGTGTGATTAAGATTGCTTGAGAATCCCAGGGGAGTCTGACAGCTGCAAGAAGGTATGTGCAGCTTGGCTCAGTTTAGAGTTAGGCTCTATCCTCTCTTAACATTGAAGCGTAGTCAGGAAAAAGGCCTTTAACAGAAATGGAAGAGTGTGCTTGGCCTGTCTCTTCACTTCCTTGAACAGAGCCATGACCCATAGAAAAATAAGTTTGAGGCCATCTTTGCCTTGTGGTATCCCTTTGGCATGCACAGATTGGACCAGGGAAATACCAGGAATGAGGTTATAAAGTTAATGTCTATCCTCATTGGCTGTTGGCTTAAATGGAGGTCAGTGATCGATACCAACTGGAGATTTGGCTACTGGTCTGCTTCATGTAGCACTGCACAGATTAACTTTTGGATCAGTCAAAGTGACTTTTAAAGTTAGGTCTGTTTTGTTGAGTGGTGCTGGCTGAAGAGAAAGAGAATAAGGAAATATTTCTGGAAGCAGAAAATTGCTTTGTTTGGGGCTGGACTTAGAAGAACATGCAAGGTCTGCGTTCAGTGAGGATTTTATAAGCTTTGCACTTGTGTCAAATCCAAGCTCTGAAATCTTGTTGACATGAGAGTTCAGACCAGGTCTCCTGTGTCGAGGCATGTTATTTAATCCCTTGTTGAGCAGGAGACCATTGGTGCTTTCTCCTCATCGTCTTTGTGTGTGGCAGCTGAAAACATGAAAGGAATATAATTCTGTGCCAGCTGACAAGACTTGCTTGCCTTTTGGTGGTTTTTCAGTTTGTTTTAGTATTATTTGGGTTTTCAGTTGATTGGTTTGGGTTTTTTTTGTTTGTTTTGCTTTTGTTTTGTGTTTGGGTGTTGTTGGGTTTTGCTTGTTCAGTGTGTTTGGGGTTATTTTGATAATTCAAAAAGAAAAGTAGGGTGATCTGGAAGGATCTGGGGACAGCACAGAAGGCAGTAGAGGCAAGGCTGAGCCCTGTGTGGGGCACCAGGGAGAGCAGAGGCTCTGCAGCAGCAGGCTGGTACCCTCTAGGATGCTGGTGACCAGGCTGTGTGCTGCTGGTGACTGCAGGCCCTCACCTTGGAGCCAAGACCCTGTTCCTAGGGAAAGAGCCCCAAGCAAGTGTGACATACCCATCCAGGACGGACCTGAATAGAAAGGATTAGCAGCCCAGAGGGCCAGCTGGCCCCCTCTACTCTGCTCTGGTGAGACTCTACCTGGATTACTGCACCCAGTTCTGGAGATACCGTTACAAGAAGGATGTGGACGTGCTGGAGCGTGTCCAGAGAAGGGCCACTGTGTTGATCAGAGGGCTGGAGCACCTCTCCTATGAGGACAGACCGAGGGAGTTGGGGCTGTTCAGTCTGGAGAAGAGGAGGCTTTGAGGTGACCTTATTGTGGCCTTTCAGTACCTGAAGGGGACCTACAAAAAAGCTGGGGAAGGACTTCTCAGGATATCAGGTAGTGACAGGACTAGGGGGAACGGAGCAAAGCTGGAGATGGGTAGGTTCAGGCTGGATGCGAAGAGGAAGTTGTTCAGCATGAGAGTGGTGAGAGCCTGGAATGGGTTGCCCAGGGAGGTGGTTGAAGCCCTATCCCTGGAGGTGTTTAAGGCCAGGCTAGATGGGGCTCTGTCCAGCCTGATCTAGGGTAGGGTGTTTCTGCCCATGGCAGGAGGGACTAGATGGATGGAACTAGATGATTCTTGTGGTCCCTTCCAACCCTGACTGATTCTATGATTCCGCTGGCAGGCTGAAGGATGTACTCAGACTCTTCTCCTGATGCAAAAATAACTACCTGCAAAAGCTGTGTGCAGGGTGACCGTCTGTTACGCCAAGTGACTGAGTTGCAAGGAACACAATCAGAGAGGGCTCTGGCGAGACCTTACAGCAGCATTTCAGTATCTGAAAGGGATCTGCAGGAAGGCTTGGGAAGGACTGCTTAGAAGGGTTTGCAGAGATAGGACAAGGGGGAGTGGTTTTAGACTAGAGAAGAGCAGGTTTGGGTTGGATGTTAGCAGGAAGCTCTTCACAGTGGGAGTAGCGCAATACTGGAACAGGCTGTCCAGCGATGTGGTGAACGCTTTATCCTGGGAAACATTCAAGGTTAAAGTTGGTGGGACACCAAGTAACTTGTTTTAGTTAAAGATGTCCCTGCTAACTGCAGGAAATGTTGGATGAGATAGCTTTTGAGGGACACTTCCATCCTGATGCATTCTATACTTACTTTGCATGAGACATTGACAGGTGGTTTTGAAATTATGTTCATGCATTATGTACCAGAAGAGGAAGGCACACTGGGCACAGGACTCTGCTTTATCCTCTGACATCACCGACAAAACTGGATATGAAGCTTTAACACCATTAGACCCTCACAAGCAAGCTGTACAAGGGGAAACCTTGCTGATGTCACATAGAGAATACCACAAAAGGAGAAGATGTGTGGTTGTAGCAGGTAACTTTCTTTTAGAGAGCAGTGAGGCATGCATTTACCAACCCAACAGAGTCATAAAAGGTCTGTTGCCTGCAGGGAGCTAAGATCTGAGAGACTGCCAAGAGGGTGCCACGACGCTTTTAAGAGCACTGACTACTACTCTCTTACTCTTCCACATGGGCATGAATGACAATGTGAGCCAGAACCTGGACTGTGTGATGATGATGAGTGAGCAGTGAGGAGGCCCAACAACTGGAGGAATGACAGAGCACAGACAGTTGTGATCAGAAGTGCAGACTCTAGTTGGAAGTCTGCAGCTAATGATGTTCCCCAGGGGTCAGTAGCGGGATCAGTCTTGTTCACAATCTTCATCAATGGCCTGGATGAAGGGACAAAGTGCACTCTCAGCAAGTTTGCTGATGATACAAAATTGAGAGGGGTGGCTGACACAGCAGAAGGCTGTGTTGCTGTGCAGCAAGACCTGGACAGGCTGGACAATTTGGGTGGAGTGGAACATCATGAAATTTGACAAAGGTAAGTGTAGAGTCCTGCACAGGCTGAGAGACCCAAGGCTTTTTATCCTGGAGGAGAGACTGAGATGGGTTCTTATAGTTGCTTATAAATATCTGAAGAATGGAGGTCAAGAGGATGGGTCTGGGCTCCTTTCAGTGGTGCCCAGTGATAGGTCAAAGGACATCAGGTACAAGCTAGAAGTATATGGGAGGTTTCACTTAAACATAAGAAAAGATTTCTTTGTTTTGAGGCTGATGGAGCACTGGACCAGGCTGCCCAGGGAGATGTGGAGTCTACTGCTCTGGAGACTTTCAAAACTCTCTTGGATGTGTTCCTGTGGAACCTTGTCTAGGCTGAACCTGCTTTAGCAATGAAGTTGGACCAGATGATCTCTGAGATGCCTTCCAACCCCTACCATTCTGCAATATTCTGATTCTGTAAGTATTTAAGTAGCATTTCACTTTAATAGGCACCTGTAAAGAAGTACCAGAAGACATGAGAACTGCCAAGCAGTAAATGTAGTGAAAGTCTGCAGTGAACCAGCAGCAGGTCGGAGGGCAGCACTTCTCCCTTACACTTTTCTCCTGCACCTTTCCCAGTACTTCTCTGTGCTAGTAAATTAGACGGCATCAGCCCTCACATACACTGCGCAGACGCAGTTCTTTGTTACAGTACCTAAGTTGTTCACCAACACATCTTTGGCATGGCAGGGCAAACAGAAAGATTTCCATGTGCCAAAATTGTCTTGCACAAAGGAAAATTTCTTCAGCTTAGATGACAAGACCTTGAGAGAACAGTCTGTATGCAGCAGATGTAATTACCATGAGGTATTCAGAGTAATGAGCCTTTCTTAAGCAGAACTTTGTGGGTGCATCTCCTCACTTCTCCTCAATAGACAACATACGTATCAATCACTCTTACTTCCTTGCTTTTTTTGGCATCTCATATTTCTCTGGTGCTGTGTCCTGGGAGCTGTACACTCAGGAAAGCTTACATTCAGCACACAGTAATGCTTTTTCTGCTGCTGCTGCTTCACCAAGGCCTTGCATGCCAGAGCAGAAAGCAGGTTTCCCTTGTGCCTACACCCTCCATCTCAGATGAAAGAGACAGTTGAAAGAGAAACTTGATGCGAGATGGGAAAAGATGTTTCTTTGTAGAAGAAAAAGTGAAGGAGTTCAGGAAATGCTGCCCTGCAGTGTGTTAGCTAAGCATCAGGATTTATTACTAAGTAAGGGAGTGCAGCTTGTAACTAGCCCAAAAAGAAACACTGGAGATTGCAAGATGACAATTCTTTGGATGAATCTCAGTTAATTTGCTGCTTTTCAAACTGAAGGTCATTGAGCCTACAACCTGGGAAAACATGCAAGGCTTAGACTGATGTCTCCAACACTCACATTAGAAAGCAAAGCAAAACCATGACCTCTGTGAAATCAACGGGAGTTTTTCCATTGTATCTGATGAAGCCAGGATTTTACCCTGAATTTCTGTAATGAAGGCCAGATTGTCCTCTTGATTTATGAAGCATGGGTTTTTTCCAGCTTCAGTGCACTTCATCTCCTGTTTTCCAACAACACACTCAAAAGTTGAAATACACCTCTGTGAAACAAAGGGGGATACATAAATACATTTTACATAAAATAAGCTTTATAGCAATAGAACATGATGTTGACTGAGTTTGCTAATTCTCTTTCGTGGCCAATATAAATGCTAATCACAGCTTCTTTTGTTTTCACAGGAGACTACTGTACTCTTAGAAAAGGAGATCATGGCATTGACCTTATGGTCAGGACGAACAAACAGACGTGAACAAAGAAATTCCACTGTGCCTATTTCCAGTTAACTGTTTGTTTACCATATTGGTCTTGCTAAAATATATACAGCAGGGCCATGGAGCTATTAAATAATAGGTATGGCAAGTACTAGATTATATGCATAGCAGCAGAGAAGGTAGGCAGTCCTGAGAGTATGCACGGACATATCGTTGGGCTCAACAGTCCTGAATTTGCTGTAGGGACACAATGTAAAAAGCAATTCAACATGAGAAATCCCAGCAGTGTGATAACACAGTTAATAAGAGCATTGCGTGAATGCTCAAGGAAAAAGTGAACAGGAGAGGAGATTAAGGTAATTTTACTTCTCTGTACAGTACAAAGGTGACTATTAGAAGAACCCTGCACAATTGTAAAATGATGCTTAAAAAAAAAATCCCAAACCAACCAAAAAAACCCAAACAAAGCAAAAGACTGATGCTAGGGTTGAAACAAGTAGAGCATTTGATCAGGTGACCCGCTTGGTGGATGTGGGGAGGCCTGTGGATGTGGTCTATCTGGACTTCACCAAGGCCTTTGACGCTGTCCCCCACAGCAAACTGCTGGCTAAGCTGTCAGCCCACGGCTTGGATGGCAACACTCTGTGCTGGGTGAGGAACTGGCTGGAGGGCCGAGCCCAGAGAGTGGTGGTGAATGGTGCCTCATCCAGCTGGCGGCCAGTCACTAGCGGTGTCCCTCAGGGATCAGTGCTGGGCCCCATCCTCGTTAACATCTTCATAGATGATCTGGATGAGGGCATTGAGTCAGTCATCAGCAAGTTTGCAGATGACACCAAGCTGGGGGCTGATGTGGCTGGGTTGGAGGGCAGAAGGGCTCTGCAGCGGGACCTTGACCGCCTGGACAGATGGGCAGAGTCCAATGGGATGGCATTCAATGGCTCCAAGTGCAGGGTGCTGCACTTTGGCCACAACAACCCCATGCAGAGATACAGGCTGGGGTCGGAGTGGCTGGAGAGCAGCCAGACAGAGAGGGATCTGGGGGTGCTGATTGATACCCGCCTGAACATGAGCCAGCAGTGTGCCCAGGTGGCCAAGAGAGCCAATGGCATCCTGGCCTGCATCAGGAATGGTGTGGCCAGCAGGAGCAGGGAGGTCATTCTGCCCCTGTACTCTGCACTGGTTAGACCACACCTTGAGTACTGTGTTCAGTTCTGGGCCCCCCAGTTTAGAAGGGACATTGAGATGCTTGAGCGTGTCCAGAGAAGGGCGACGAGGCTGGTGAGAGGCCTCGAGCACAGCCCTACGAGGAGAGGCTGAGGGAGCTGGGATTGTTTAGCCTGGAGAAGAGGAGGCTCAGGGGTGACCTTATTGCTGTCTACAACTACCTGAGAGGTGGTTGTAGCCAGGAGGAGGTTGCTCTCTTCTCTCAGGTGGCCAGCACCAAAACGAGAGGACACAGCCTCAGGCTGCGCCGGGGGAAGTTTAGGCTCGAGGTGAGGAGAAAGTTCTTCCCTGAGAGAGTCATTGGCTACTGGAATGGGCTGCCCAGGGAGGTGGTGGAGTTGCCGTCCCTGGAGCTGTTCAAGGCAGGATTGGACGTGGCACTTGGTGCCATGGTCTAGCCTTGAGCTCTGTGGTAACAGGTTGGACTTGATGATCTGTGAGGTCTCTTCCAACCCTGATGATACTGTGAGACTGTGATTTTCCTGACAGGAATGTAATAAATTTGTCTTATCAGAAATCAACATAAACGCAAACCCAAGAAATAATCTGATGATGGAAAGAAAGTAGTTAGTGCTCACAGGATTTTTTCATTTAATGCAGAAAGGCACAACAAAGCTGGCATGTGGAAAAAGGTCTAATATATTTAGATGAAAACTGAGGACACACCTTTCCTTGCTTTATCAGCCATTACAGAGACTTCCAAGAGAAGTAACGGGTATTCACCTGTAACTTTAAGTCTAGCTGCCATGTACAATAGTGCACATAAATAAAACAACGTCAATGGAGTACAATGTAGCCATAACCAGATGAAATGTAATGGCTTGTGATGTGCAGAAGGACAAATCAGGTGATCTGATGGTCCCTTCTGGGCTTAAACTTCATAAATTGTTTCTCACAGGCTGCCCTAATGAGCTAGCTTCCCATTTGGACTGGAGCTGGCTCTGAATTTCTCACTCCAGCTTGACTGTCATGGCAGCATCCAGGACAATTTCAAGTCCAGGAACAGTGCAGGTGGCTGAGAAGAGATTTATACCTGATGTCTCACGTGTCAGGAGCAGCACAATGCAGTGGTGCACAGGGCCTGTCTTTAATGTTCCTTCTGTGTCTTTGCAGCTGGTCTTTGAGATATGAGTGCTCTGGATAGCTTACACATGAAAAAGCACATCTGCCAAAGGATCTTATTTTCCAAACTCTTTGTTTAGAAAGACCATAAGCTGGTACCCACATCTGTGGGCCCATTCATGTACCTCATTATGGCATACTGAATGGGCCCCATGTCCCTGTTGAACCTCTATGGAACAATACCCTAAAACCGGGTATTTTAGTAGAGGCAAGCTCTGCCTAAAGGTTACTAGTCTCATTTGAAAAACAGTCTCATTATTTTGCTTGTCAGCTGGCTACTTCTTGCTTGAGGGGTTCTGTGCAATGCAGAATATGCTTTTCTTCTTCCTTCTGCCAAGCTCTCCAATATATTAACATTTCTGTGTAGAATTGATTGACTTGTTAAGAGATTCAGTTTCTAAAGGCATCACAACAAAGACAGATGTCCATCAAGTTTGTTGGAAATTAGTGATCTTCTTTCATTCAAATTTAATCACATGTGAAGTTTAACTTGCATTTGTGAAGGATGAGGCATTCTGATACAGCTTTATGGCTGTAAAAAAAGTATAATGATTTTGATACTGGAGCCAAAAGGACATCATCAGATAGGAAGAAAATTGTCTCCTTGGAAATATTTAAAGTACTTTCAAAACCAAATGCCATGAATTGATGCTTTCCTGGCTCTTGAAGGGCATAGTAAATTCTCTAATGTATTGGAAATTATATCTAAATGTAATTGGCAAAAGCACTAGTACAGTTTATTTCCACATGAGACCTTGAAATTCTGCCCTGTTGTTCAGATATCTTTGTTACGCTTTCATCCTGTTAATTAATTATTTAACACAATTATCTCTTCTTGTTCTCAATGTAAGTAGGTGATTTAGTTATGCTGAAAATCACAGTTTGATGCAGTTTGCTGACCACAAAAGTCACTGCTGGCTTGTTTTGTTTGTATGTGTAGAAATACATACATGCACACATATGGGATTGTGTAATATAGTTGATAAATTATCTTTTATTAAAAAACAAACAAACAAACACCATAATGAGGCACTTTACCCTTCATTTAAATACATCCTGAGTGCAACAGGAAGCTGAAAAATTTGAATAGCACTCATGGATTTGCATATGCAAATGTATGCACATGTGCAAACATCTATGTTTATGTCCATATGTGTGTTTTTCTGTGCAGTAATTTTCAGCAAAAATTTACTGCAATTAAAAAAGTACTAACATGAATCAAAAATAAAATACTGGTTGTTTTGTAAATAACTAGAAAAATAATTAGTTCTAAGTTCCTGTGTCATATCACATGCCCAAAATACTTATATGTATAAAATGGAACCAAAAAACCTCACCAAATACTCTTAAATACCTTTCTGATTACAAATGTCTCATCTGATTTGGCATTTGACTTCAGGCCAGTCAGCTAGTTGTAAAATACTCCTATGGACTTCCCTAAGTTTTGGACAAATTAATACGCTTTAGTACAAGAAAGAAAGGTCTTGGGCCTTGGCACATGCTCTGCAGCATAGAATGAAACAGATTTAAGTATTTATTTTCAGCTGCTCTCTATGGCATGAAAGCATGTGTGAAGGAAAATAAGACTTAGTTGCCTCCAAAAGTTTGGGGGTACTTTGAATGATGTGAAGTAGTAATGTGGATGCTTCCTCCCTGGAGGTGTTTAAGGTCAGGCTGGATGAGGCCTTGAGCAAGCTGCTCTAGTGGGAGGTGTCCCTGCCTATGGCAGGGGGTTGGAGCTGGATGATCCTTGAGGTCCCTTCCAACCTAAACCATTCCATGATTCTATGATTCTATAATTGAATTAAACCCTAAAATGCCAATGAGTCTTTCACTAGGATCTTCCTTATACATATCCTTTGCCATCAATAAAGCACGGTTTTAAAAAAAAAGAAAAATCTAACTGAGGAATTGCACCACTTCTCAGGCACTGTGGGTCTGAAAGTCATAGCCTGGTGTTTGGATCCACTTGTATGAGTCATAGATTAGATTCACAGAGTCATAGATTCAACCAAGTTAGAAGACACCTCCAAGATCATCCAGTCCATGAATTCACTTGCTCTTGAGAAAAGTGGAGGAAATGAATTGGTTTATCAATACTAGTCCTTCTTCCGACTAAGAAATATTTCCCAAATAATCTGGGAAGATTTAAGTAAAGAATAACCTTCTTTGGCTGTGAATTGTGATTCTGGAAAAAATACATTGTTATGGAGGCAGGAATTAATTAGGCCGAGTCAGGAATTTATAAAAATAGAGTTATTTTATTTCCCGAAAACCCACCCCCAAAACTATATACAGAAGATATTTAATTAGCAGGTTCTTTTTGGTTGTTTGAGAATATCTACACAATGGGATGCCACAGGTAAACTTGACTAATTTTAAGTCAGTAATTGGAAAAGGATTTGTGCTAATAAATATATATAGCGTTCCCCACTATCAAAATAGGCTGAGCCGTAGGCTACTCACGACAGCTGGCTGGAAAAGAAGGGCGATTCAAAGGTCTGTCCCGTGGTCTTTTCAGCAACCTTCAGAGTCGTTAAGAAGCGATAAGCCACACAATAAGGACGCTTAAAGTGAAGTCCTTCAGGGCTTGTCTTCGGAGTGTCAAAGACTCCGTGTAGAAGTTATCCAGGTGGGGGGAGAAGAACTCCAAGCAGGCACACCAAGGCGGGAACGCGATCCAAAGCGGGGACGAACTCCACGGCAGGAGCACCCCAAGGCGGGAACGCGATCCAAAGCGGGGGCGAACTCCACGGCAGGAGCACCCCAAGGCGGGAACACCCCAAGGCGGGAACCCCTCGATATTTATACCCTTTCCTAGACAAAGAGCCGTTACCACTGCCTAGGCGCGAAAAGCTCACAGCCAATCCTCAGCCGAGTGCAGCGCGGGCCCGGCACGGGGCACTCCTCGTGCCGTAAGGGTCCCCCCTGCTCCCCCCTTCACGCCTGCAGGGCAGGGAGGGAGAAACAGCTCTGTTCACGCCTTTTTCCTCTCCCATTCAAACCACAGAGGGAGAGGAAATTTCTGGGGTACATGGGACCTCCAGGACATACATATTGCTACAGAAGTTGTTATTAGGTCACTTTTAAATGAGTGATACAAAGGGAGTTTCAACTTGGCATGTTTTATGCATGTGGTTACTTTTTAAAAATGCTTTTTTCCCCTGGTCCCCTTAATAACTTGTCAATATTGAGAAGGAAGTACATGAGGAGAAAGTGTTAGATGCTGAGAATAATTTTGCTGGTTTTCTTAGGTCAATATTTTCCTTTGGCAGCACTCTTTCCCTGTGCTCTGTACAGAGACCTGTGTATAGCAGGTGAACTCAGCAATTTGTTCCCAAGAAGGAGCCGAAACAATAGTCCCAAAATGGAGAAAAAAAGAGATGGTGGAGTCCCCATCTGTGGAGCCATTTAAAAGGCATGTGGATGTAGTGCTTGCTTAGGGACATGGTTTAATGATAGTGGCTTAGCAGTAGCAGTGGGACAGCTCTAAGCAAGCAGCTGGACTTGATCTCGAAAGTCTCTTCCAACCTCAGCAGTTCTATGATTCTATGAAACTGTCTTAAACCGAAATTAAACTCTTGGCAAGAATTCATAAACTCTTGGCAAGAGGCCATCTATGGCCTCTCAAAATTACCGACGAAACATTGCTGCTTCTGGTAATCCAGTGTTAATAAACTTTGCCTTCTTTCGTGAGATTTTTTTCAGACTCTGCAAACAATGTATTGAGATTTTAATGAATGCCTCTGTCCTCTTGAAGGTGATTTCACAGGCCTTTATAGCCTTGGTGCTAGTTAGAGGGAGCTAACAGGTAAAGATTAAACTACAGTTACTACTTTGGAAAATACAGTTTTCTCAGTGTTCCCATTTTTTTGGTAGGAAAATTTCTCTCCCTGGAGCTACAACTATTGTTTTCTCTTTAGTTCAGTTTTTGTTTCCTTTTCTTTTATAGTGGTTCCAGTAATGTTTGTTCTAAACTATTATTTTGGTAACAGCCAAATGACACCTAAGAAAAAGTAGTTATCATGGCAACATTTTTAAATGTACCTTTTTTTTTTACCCTACTTTCCACTTGCCTTCTCCCTCTTACTTGGGCAAAGCAGTATCTGAAAGACTGGGCGCCTTCTGGCTTGGGCAAAAGATAAAATTAGTTGGTAAGTTTGTAGATAGCTTTGCGATTATTTTGACAGAAGATGCTCTAAAAGATGCAGTGGAGTTGGGGAGTTGGTGTGCTGACTGGTTCCAAATGTTTGTATTGTATTGTATTTCTTTCTGTCTGGGGTTCTAATTTAAATTCCCAGAGACTCTAATAATTTTGATAGAACCGATGACAATCTATAAAAGTGCCCTTCCCTCTCCCCTCCCTCCTTCCCCAAAGAAAAGAAATTGGAAGTGAGAGATAAAGGTAAGCCCACCCAAATAAATCAGTCTCACTCGATTTGGAAGTTAAAAAGGAAAAGTTTAACAATAACTTTAAAAAAGGGGTATCAGAGGTAGGGAGGTTACAAAAGATGTAGGGAAGGAAAGGATAACAAATACAAAAAGGTATGAATACAACCCGAGTTTGTGATGGTGGTGACCATGTGTGTGGAGAGATGCAGAGTGAGCTGCAGTGTGGTTCAGAGAGCTGTGAAGTGGTCTAGAGAGAGAGCAAGAACAGAAAGTCCCCCTGCTTTTATGGGACAGGAAGGAGGAGTGGGATAACCACCACCTGGGGGTGTCCAGACCCACCCCTGGGGAGGGGTCAGGACCACCTGAGGTCAGGTTTCAAGTTCAGGGACACTCCCCCTGGAGTGTTAACAGTATACACTTTCTAAAAATGCAGCCATACATGATAACAGATCTCTGAATCACAGAGTTAACCAGGTTGGAAAAGACCTTTGAGGTCATCTAGACCAATCTATCACCTAGCACCTTCTAATTAACTAAACCATGGCACTAAGTGCCTCATCCAGTCTCCTACCAAGCACTTCCAGAGACAGTGACTTCACTGCCTCCCTGGGCAGCCCATTCCAATGGCCAGTCACTCTTTACGTGAAGAATTTCTTCCTAAAGTCCAGCCTAAATCTGCCCTGGAACAGCTTAAGACTGAGTCTTGTTCTGTCACTGGGTGCCTGGGAGAAGCCTGGCTACAACCTCCTTACATGTAGTTGTAGAGAGCAGTAAGATCTCCCCTGAGCCTCCTTTTCTCCAGGCTGAACAACACCAGCTCACTCAACCACTCGTCATAGGGCTGTGCTCCAGCCCCCTCACCAGCCTTGTTGCCCTTCTCTGGTTACGTTCAAGCACCTCAACATCTTTCTTAAATTGAGAGGCCCAAAACCGGACACACTACTCAAGGTGTGGCCTAACCAATGCTGAATACAGGAGCAGAATGGCTTCCCTGGTCCTGCTCGCCACACTACTCCTAATACAGGCAAGAATGATACCTGCTTCTCATCTGCTATTGCTGTCCTTCTGCCTCCACATCAATCTGTTCTTGTTTTCTGGTTATAGTTAGGAGACATTATTCAACACATGCAGCACAACGAACAATATACAAAGCACAAGAATAAATATAGAATCATAGAATCATAGAATGGTTTAGGTTGGAAGGTACCTCAGAGATCATCTAGTTCCAACCCCCGACATAGGCAGGGCTACCTCCCACTAGAACATGTTGCTCAAGGCCTCATCCAAGCTGGCCTTGAATACCTTCAGGGAGGGAGCATCCACAACCACCCTGGGCAACCTGTTCCAATGTCTCACCACCCTCACTGTAAAGAACCCTTTTCTAACATCTAGTTTGAATCTCCCCTCTGCCAGTTTAAACCCACTACCAAGGATTAAAGGAAAGCAGGAATCTAAACTAGTGTGTCAAATGTGAAGACAATGGTGAACTGTTTTGCACACAGCTTCAGAAGCAGGTCACCATTTTTCTATGTACTATGGATACAGGCATTCAGAAAAACTGTTGATTGTAGTTACTAAGTAATTTTTAAATCCTTGTCATCAAATAAATAGGACTATCATTCAACATGAATGACAAAAGAATCTCGACATGCTTCAGTTTGTCATGGCAGTGCAGTCCTGATCTGATAGACCATCTCACTGCACCAACAAAGTAGTGCTTCTATCTAAGTTTCTAGGGGTAGTCTCTGAAGATTATGGGCTGGTTATTTATGGGAGATTGTCACAGCCAATATCCTGTCCTGCAACATTTCTGCATGGCTCCCTGCTTATGGAAAGAGGAGCCAATGCTCACGTGTTTGGGCTGAACTATAGTTTCTCAAGCTAAAGTAGGAATGAATTAGTTTGCTGTCACATATGATGTAGGTGGCATGTAATATATATGTAGTGCACAGCCTAAGGAATGTCTTACTATAATTATCTCCCTATTCAGAGTACTATCACTGTATAAACAGCTTAACAGTGTGGCTTCTTAAAGCAGGGAATATATAAGATGGTTGTCTTATGCCTGTGTCAGACTGTCTCTCTTAGTGCTATCTACAAATACTCCTGACCCCTTGTTACCTTAAACACAAGTGACCTGTACAGCGAAACATCTTGTAACTTCCCAGTTGCTCAAGACAATTAAGTACCTCTTCACAGAAACCTGGCTTCATGTATTACTGGTTTTTGGGTTTGTTTAGGTTTTTTGTTTGTTTGTTTGCTTGTTTTTGGTTTTGTTTTTCTCAGAATGCTAAGGTTTCTCACAGCCCCTTTCTGTCACTTACCAGTGATTCTAGCTACTCAGGCAGGTCCCAGTTGACTGGAGATTGGCAAATGTGATGCGCTTCTACAGGAAGGGTTGGAAGAAAGACTTGAGGAACTACAGATCTGTCAGTCTGACCTCAGTGCTAGGAAAGGTCATGGAATAGATCATCTTGATTGCCATTAAGCATCATGTGCAGGGCAAATAGGTGATCAGGCCATTGTGGGTTCATAAAGGATGAGGTACTTAGTGCCATGGTCCAGTTGACTGGACAGGGCTGAGTGATAGGTTGGATTAGGTGATCTTGGAGGTCTCTTCCAACCTGGCTGATTCTATGACTCTATGACAGGTCATGTTTGATGAACTTGACCTCCTTCTATTCACTTAATGAATGAGGGAAAAGCTGTGGATATTGTTTACCTGCATGCTGGGTTGAGACTAATTGGAATATTTTACTGAGAGAAATTTGTTAGCTGTGAGAAGAAAAAAAAAGAAAACAACATGTACCCTATATCACCCACGCTTCTGCTGAGAAACACAACTAGTCTAGATGTAGATAAGACAGTTGCTTCTCACACACTGCTAAGCTCTCACTTTGGGTGGTGCTTTCTTTCTGGCAGTCTGGTCTCTGTGGCTGTCTCCGCCTTAACTCTAATTCAACGTAACTCTTTTTCCTTTAACCTCCTTGTTGTCTTTTTGACGTCTCATCTCAGATGTCCAGATTTATTGTGTGACATATACGTGGGTTGATCTGGTTATTTCTGAAGGAAAGAAAAGAATGAGGGGGAAGGGGGTTTGGGTCCGGAACCCTTCTGGGGACTCTGATTGTTTCTGGGAGGGTTATTGTGTTTCTATATTACTTTTAACTTGTATATAACTGTTTATAGTTGTGTATATATGCTTGCATATTGTGCTAAGCTGTAAATATAGCTTCATTCTTTAACAGCTGAGTCTAGTCTGGGTGATTTTCTTAAGTTGGGGGGGACGAGTAACTCCCAAATCACCACAACCTGGAATTTGTAAAGCCTTTGACACTGCCTCCCACAGTGTCCTCTTGGAGAAATGCTGGTCATGACTTGGATGGGTGGATGCTTCACTGGGTAATTAGCTGGATGCCTGGTCCCAAAGGGTGGTGGGAATGGTGTTAAATCCAGTTAGTGGCCAGTCTGTAGTGGTGTTCTCCAGGGCTCAGTATTGGAGCCAGTTCTCTTCAATGTATTTATCAATGATCTGGACAGGGGAGTTGAGCACACCCTCAGTAGGTTTACAGATGACTCAGTAAGCTGAGAGGGAGTTGATCAGCATGAGGGTAGAGGGGCTCTGCACAGAGACTTGGACAGACTGGATCGATGAGCTGAGGGCAATTGCATGAGATTCAACAAGGCCAAGTTCTGGATCCTGCACTTGGGTCACAAAAACCGCAGGCTACACTACAGACTTAGGGCAGAGTAGCTGGAAAGCTGCCCAGCAGAAAAGGACCTGGGGTTGTTGGTCAACAGCCAGAAGAATACGAGCCAGCAGTGTGCCTAGATGACCAGGAAGGCTAGCAGCATCCTGGCCTGTATCAGGAATAGTGTGGCCAGCAAGAACAGGGAAGTGATCGTGGCCCTGTACTCAACACTGGTGATGCCACAACTCTAATACTTTGTTCAGTTTTGGGCCCTTTGCTACAAGACAAAGAGGTGTTGGAGCGTGTCCAAAGAATAACAATTAAGCTGGTGGAGAATCTGGAGTACGTGTGTCACACAAGAAGAGTCTGAAGGAACCGAGATTGCTTAGCCTGGAGAATAGGAGAATGAGGGATGACATTATTGCTCTCTACAGCTATCTGAAAGGAGGTTGTAATGAGATGGGGTCATTCTCTTCTCCCAAGTAACAAGTGATAGAACATCTTATGCTTCTTCTAAATCTTTACATGTGGTTTTAATTTAACCCCTCATCCCCAAAGCTAGGACAAGAGAACACATCTGTAAAAGAACATATTAGAATACAAACCCACAAAAGTATCAAAAACAAGCACTTCTCTTCCTTAACATTGTTTCTAAAGAGAAATCGCCATCAGGCTACATCAGACATCATCTTTCTTAGAAGCTACACATTGAAGGATTTGGGTCTGTTCGGCCTGGAGAAGAGAAGGCTTTGCGGAGACCTTATAGCAGCCTCCAGTACCTGAAAGGGGCCCACAGGATAGCTAGAGAGAAGTTATTTATTAGGATCTGGGGTGATAGGACAAGGTTTTAAACTAGAGCAGGGTAGATTTAAATTGGACATTAGGAGGAAGTTCTTCACTGTAAGAGTGGTGAGACACTGGAACAAATCGCCCAGAGAAATTGCGAATGCCTTATTCCTGGAAGTGTTTTTAAAACCAAGCTGGATGAGGCTTTGAGCAAATTGGTCTAGTGGAGCATATCCTTGGCCATGCCAGGGGGGTTGGAACTAGGTGGTCTTTAAGATCCCTTCCAGCTCAAACCATTCTGTGATTCTATGATTCATGCAAATGTCCTGTTTTCAGAAACAGTACTGCTGAAAGCTGCAGCTGCAGTCACCCCAACTCTGCTTTCTTATTAAAAATCATGTAAGAATGGCTGTACCTTGGCTGATCAAAGGTCTCCCCCTCCCAGGAGCTGCTTGTGTCAGGTGCCTGGAAAAAGATGCAAGGACTGTAGGAACACATAGGAATAACTAGAATATTTTCCTAGTCTCATGTGAACTGTAAATTTCTGTGAGACCTTCCCAGTCAGAGATAATTTCTCATTTTTAAAACTTTTTGAGGAGATTTTCTTCCAATTAATATGTCTGGAAACATTTGAACTAGTTTAATTTCTGGTGCCCACAAGAAGCTTTGGTCATGTTACACAGCTAAACTGCAAATGTGGGGAGGTATCTTATCTTGTTGCCATGAATGTCTTTCTGTTTCTTTTTGATGGATTTCTGCACTTGTTTGTAAATGGGTTGAATAACCACGTTCTGCTCACCTTCACCATGCCACTCAGGGCTTGACAGTTCTTTACTGTAATCTCATCGTGTCTGAAGACTTTAGACTGTTATTTATCATAGAATCACAGAATGTCAGATTAGAGGGGATACCAATGACTATCTGATCCAACCTTTCTAGGTAATAGATGGCCCAACACCCTGCCAAGCTGAGTCTTAAAACTGCCCAGTGTAGGGGAATCTACTACTCACCTTGGGAAATTACTCCAAAGTCTAACTGTTATTGTGAAAAAATTTTCTTCTGGAGTCAAACTGGAATCTCCTCAGGAGTAACTTGTGCTCATTGCCCCTTGTCTTTTCTGTGTGACTCTTTGTAAAAGTTACCCATCCTTTATGTACTGGCACATGGTAATAAGGTTTCTCCTAAGCCTTCTCCTCTCAAGGCTGAGCAAACAAACCCCGTTTTCTCAGCTTTCTCTCATACAGTAATTTTCCAGTCCTCCAATCATTCTCAGGGCCCTTCTGGGGGCAATTTCCAGCCTGGCCATATCTTTTTTGCAAGGCGCAGACCAAAACTGTACTCAGTTCTCCAGACGTGGCCTGAAAAGCACCGAGTAGACTGGGATAATTATTTCTTTATCTCTGGTGATGATCCCAGTCTGAGCTGCACTCCTGAGTTATGTATTCCCAAGTGCAACACCCTATACTTGTCACTGTTGAACTTCATAAGGTTCTTGCTAGCCCACTCATTCAGCCTGTCCAGGTCTTCCTGGAGGGCAGCTCTCCTTTCTGACATGTCAATCTCTCCACTCATTTTGATGCAAACTTCATCAAGTCGCCCTTGATCGCAACACCCAGATCGCTTATGAAGTTATTAGATGTATATTTAGGATGCGTATATGATAGCTGCTGCCATAACCAGAATTTTCTTTGTGGTCCTTCTTTGAGTTGTCCTCAGTTTGGCAGTACTGCTTGAGATGTATGCAATATTTAAGAAGTAAAAATCTACTTGGAGACACAATGGCATTTTCTATTCCTTCTTTATTCTTTTCATATTAATTACTACCTATGTTGGTGCTTGCTAGTGTGGCTGATGAAGAGTGCGACAAAATGGTCATTATCTCAGATTTAGAGAGAATGAGATTCTTTTATGTCCAAAGCGTATCATATTTTTCTTTGTCAGATGTTTGGGAGCTAGTTGCAGGCAAAGGGCATGTGAAAGCATTATATTAACAAGTAATCATATTAAGAGACCCTGGAATTAGACAAGAAAATTCCCACTGACTTGAATGAAAGCCCCGCCAGGCCTGAAGTCATTGCCTGACCAACACTTACCCATAAGAAAATACAAGTGGACAACTCCATTTTCTTGAAGACTAAGTGCATACTATAAACTTTCACTGTTAGATTAAAAACAGCTGCTCTGTAACTAAAAAGCTATGCAGGTAATTTTTCATCTTCAATTCCAAATTCACTCTTATCCTGTACTGCCTTTATCAAGTCAATGGCCAAAGTAGAGGGGGAAGGCCAATCATGTCCACATAGTTTTTCTTCTTTTGTGACCAAAACAGCTTGATTTTTTAAAAATGAAAGTATCACAGTATCACAGTATCATCAGGGTTGGAAGAGACCTCACAGATCATCAAGTCCAACCCTTCAGCACAGAGCTCAAGGCTAGACCATGGCACCAAGTGCCACGTCCAATCCTGCCTTNGCACAGTTCTGCTTTTCTGTATATATGTTCTTTACACTTCCCTTCTTCCTTTTTCTCTAGGCTTGCTTGCTTTTCTTTTCCATATAACTACTGATTGGCACACATTGTAGATTAATCTATACTACCCCCTCCAGGGGAGGTATAGGCTGGATGTTAGGAGGAAGTTCTTCACAGAGAGAGTGCTTTCCCATTGGAATGGGCTGCCCAGAGAGGTGGTGGAATCACCATCCCTGGAGGTGTTCAAGAAAAGACTGGATGAGGCATTTGGTGCTATGGTCTAGTTGGCTGGATAGGGCTGGGTGCTAGGTTGGACTGGATGATCTTGGAGGTCTCTTCCAACCTGGTTGATTCTATTCTATTCTACACACAGTGCTCACTTATCCCAAATTCCCCAGCAGTGTGGACACTTGGAGCTTTTTCCCATGCCCTTTCTACCTACACTATCCAAATTTTTCCAAAATTCAGGAAGAGCTGAAAAAATAAAGAACAAAATATAAAAAACAGAGGTGATGGGGGAAAAAAAACCCAAACAAGCAAAAGAAGTATGCACATGTGTTTATGTATAGGTAGAAAAAAAAGAGAGAAATTACAGTAACAATTACACTTTCAAAATGTGTTTCCTGTAGATATATGCATATGTTTTTGGAAACACGAGTTTCGAACAAAGTCTACATCTCATGAGAGAAATGTTAGTGAACAGCTAGCCAGCTTTGCTTCTGCACAGTGACTGATTCCTTGTATGAGAACTTTTATTAGGAACAAACTTTTAAGAATGCTTTCCATAGAGTGCAAGAAACCTCAGTCCCTTAGTGTAGGAATTCTAGAAGGAAGGAATAATCTAGCATAGCTGAGTCCCGACCTGATGATCAAACTAACAGGCAAGGCAAAAAGGAGCTGCATAGGCAGTAGATGCGTGGAGAGGTGTCCTGGGAAGAGTACAGGGAAGATGCCCAGTTGTGTAAGGGTGAGGTCAGGAAGGCTAGGGCACAGTTGGAGCTGAACCTGTCAAGGGATGCAAAGAATAACAAGAAGGCCTTCTACAGGTACATCAATGAAAAAGGGAAGGTGAAAGAAAACATATCTCACCCTAAAGAATGAGAAGGATGAGTTAGTAACAACAGATGAAGAGAAGGCTGAGGTCCTCAACAACTTCAACAATTTTTTTTCCATTGGCAACCTCTCCCCCAGCACCTCCCAAGTTAAAAAATAGCAAGGTGGGGACTAGGGTGGTGATGTCTTTCCCACTGTATGTGCAAATCAGGTTTGCAACCTCCTGAGGAACCTGAACATACAGAAATCTATGGGACCTGATGAGATGCATCCCACATTACTGAGAGAATTTGGCTGATACAGTCACCAAGACACTCTTCATCATATTTGAAAAGTTCTGGCAGCCAGGTGAAGCCTCTGGGGACTGGAAGAATGGCAGAAAATGCATACAAATCCCCTAGTGAGTCCTTCAGCTCCACTGCGACTTGGATAATCCTGTTTAAGGTTGCTGCTCTATCTTGTAGATTTCCTGTGCAACCCAAGATATCCACAGCTATTCCTATTGCCATGGTATTGTGCCTTTCAGTTAGGTCAAGGAGCAGTTGATGTCCGTAAGGCATCAACTGGATGGGTGGGCAGAGGCCAATGGGATGAAATTTAACAAGGCCAAGTGCAGGGTTCTGCACTTTGGCCACAACAACCCCAAGCAATGCTACAGGCTGGGGACAGAGTGGCTGGAGAGAAGACAGGAGGAAAGGGACCTGGGGGTACTGGTGGATAGTAGGCTGAAGATGAGCCAGCAGTGTGCCCAGGTGGCCAAGAGGGCCAATGGCATCCTGGCCTGTATCAGGAACAGTGTGGCCAGTAGGAGGAGGGAGGTTATTCTTCCCCTGGGCTCAACACTGGTCAGGCCACACCTTGAGTGCTGTGTCCAGTTCTGGGCTCCTCAATTCAAGAGAGATGTTGAGGTGCTGGAACATGTCCAGTGAAGGGCAACAAAGCTGGTAAGGGGCCTAGAACACAAACCCTATGAGGAGAGGCTGAGGGAGCTGGGGTTGTTTAGCCTGGAGAAGAGGAGGCTCAGGGCAGACCTCATTGCTGTCTATAACTACCTGAAGGGAGGTTGTAGCCAGGTGGGGGTTGGTTTCTTCTCCCAGGCAACCAGCAACAGGACAAGGGAACACAGCCTCAAGTTGTGCCAGGGGAAGTATAGGCTGGATGTTAAGAGGAAGTGCTTCACAGAGTGATTTGCCACTGGAATGGGCTGCCCAGGGAGGTGGTGGAGTCGCCGTCCCTGGGGGTGTTCAGGAAAAGCCTGGCTGAGGCACTTAGTGCCATGGTCTAGTTGACTGGATAGGGCTGGGTGATAGCTTGGACTGGATGATCTTGGAGGTCTCTTCCAACCTGGTTGATTCTATTCTATTCTAAAAGAATGGAAACACTACACCCATTTTAAAAAGGGGTAGAAAGGAGGACCCTGAGGACTAGGAACCTGTCAGCCTCACCTCCGTGCCTGGAAATATCATGGAATAGATCCTCCTAGAAGGTCTGATAAGGTACATGGAGGTGAAGGAGGTGATTCGAAACAGCCATCTTGGCTTTACTAGGGGAAAATCCTGCCTGACCAACCTAGTGGATTTCTATGACAGAGTGACTGTGTCAGTGGACAAGGGACAACCTATGGATTTGATCAGTCTGGAATTCTGCAAGGCCTTTGACACAGTCCCCCACATCATCTTACTGGCCAAGCTGGATTGATGTGGATTTGATGGGTGGAGTGTTCAGTATATAAGGAATTGGCTGGATGGTTGCATTCAGAGGGTAGCGTTCAATGGCTTGAAGTCCACATGGAAAGCAGCAACAAGTGGTGTCCCTCAGGGGTCCATACCGGGACCTGTATCATTTAATGCTTTTCTCAAAGACAGAGGGATTGAGTGCACCATCAGCAGATTTGCAGACAACACCGAGCTGAGTGGTGCTGTTGATGTGCCAGAGGGACAGGATGTCAGCCAGAGGGACCTGGGCAAGCTGGAGAGGTCAGCCCACGTGAACCTCATGAGATTCAACAAGAGTAAGTGCAAGGCTCTGCACGTGGATCAGTACAGTCCTCACTATCAATACAGACTGGGGGATGACATGATAGAAATCAGCCCTGAGGAAAAGGATTTGGCGGTTGTGATAGTGTAGATCATCTTTCCCTTGGTGATCAACAAAGATAAAGATTGTCATCATCTCTCCCTAATCAACAAAAATATGGTCTCTCCCTTGTAAATCAGCAAAGATAAGGGTTGCCTTTGTTAACCTCCCAGGCTCGGATGAGGTGCTTCGCCAAAAGCTATGGGATGCAAATCAACAGAAACACAGCACCTTTGTGGACTTCCTGGACCTCAACCTGGCTTGAATGGCCAGGATATGCACATCTTATGTCAGCTACCCAAAGAGAAAAGGCTTATGTGTATTTGGGGTATGGACAGGTAAGCAGCATAGGGAGGGGGTGGAGGCCCTCTCTGGTGCTGCTGATGGACCCCTGCGAATGCATGAATACACAGGAAGATTTCCTGGGGAGCTGCAACTGGGCACCAATCTGAAAAACTGTATAAAAGCACATGAGCAATGCCTGTCAAAGTGTGGACCTCCAGGCATGCACCTCCACCAGAGCACCTCCGCTCATGCACCTCCACCGGAGCACCCTCAGAAGAACTGATGAACTCCACAGAAGAACATCCCTGTGCCACACACTCATCTCTCTCTCTCTCTCTCCCCACCATCTGTGACTGATGGTAATATTATCCCTGCTATTTTCTTTCCCTGATTCTTCTATTTTTCTCCATTGTTATCTCTCTCTCCCTTTCTCTCTCTCCCTCTGCTTTGTTCAACTTTATCATTTAATAAATAGATTTGTGGTAATATATGGTCTCGCTTGCACCTTAATTTCACAGCACGGCAATTCTATAAGAATAGACCTTGCTCCTCTTGACAAAGATATTGTTAATCTCTGTTCTCTGGACCTTGACAGAGGTGCTGATGGACAAGAAGCTGGACATGAGCATCCAGTGTGTGCTTGCAGCCCAGAAGGCAAATCACATCCTGGGCTGCATCAAAAGAAACATTGCCAGCAGATCCAGAAAGTGATTCTCCACATTGGTCTGGTGACATCTCACTTGGAGTACTGCATCCACATCTGGAGCCCCCAATGCAGGAAGGACACAGACCTGATGGAATAGGTCCAGAGAAGGCCCACAAAAATGCTCCACAAAAATGGAGCATCTCTGCTACAAGGACAGGCTGAGGCATCTAGGGTTGTTCAGAGTGGAGAAGAAAAGGGTCTGGGGAGACCTGATAGCAGCCTTCCAGTACCTGAAGGGGGCCTGCAAGAAGACTGGAGAAGGAACTGTTTATGAAGGCTTGCAGTGATCTGATGAGGGCAATGATTTGGAATTAGAGAAGTCTTAGATTGGATGTTAGGAACAAATTCTGCACAATGAGTGTTGCCCAGGTTGCCTAGATTGGTGGCTGAGGCCCTAGAGATATTCAAAGGGAGGCTTGACAGGGCTCTGGGCAACCTGATGGAGCTGAGGATGCCCCTGCTTACTGCAGATGGGGTTGGACTAGATGACCTTTGGAGGTCCATTCCAACCCAGGTGACATTGTGTGATTTTTTTAGTTGTTAAAAATAAATAAATTGCCCTCAAGAAGTGGATAGAGTAATAAAGAACAAGAAAGAGACTCTCACTAGTGAGTTCTAATTGTGAATGTTCAATGGCTCCAAGTGCCGAGTGCTGNGAGGAGAGGCTGAGGGAGCTGGGGTTGTTTAGCCTGGAGAAGAGGAGGCTCAGGGCAGACCTTATTGCTGTCTACAACTACCTGAGGGGTGGTTGTGGCCAGGAGGAGGTTGCTCTCTTCTCTCAGGTGGCCAGCTCCAGAATGAGAGGACACAGCCTCAGGCTGCGCCGGGGGAAGTTTAGGCTCGAGGTGAGGAGAAAGTTCTTCCCTGAGAGAGTCATTGGCTACTGGAATGGGCTGCCCAGGGAGGGGGTGGAGTCGCCGTCCCTGGAGCTGTTCAAGGCAGGATTGGACGTGGCACTTGGTGCCATGGTCTAGCCTTGAGCTCTGTGCTGAAGGGTTGGACTTGATGATCTGTGAGGTCTCTTCCAACCCTGATGATACTATGATATGATATGATACTATGATACTATGATAAAAGCAACATGGATTTTTCCATCTCTGCTTTTTTTGTGTGTGTATGAAACTATTAAGTTAATTTCTTGTTGAGCCTTGTTTTTTGGGGGGTTATGACTGTATTTTACTATCTCTCATATAGCTGGTTTATGGTTTGTTGTTTTTTGTTTTGTTTTGTTTTTCTGTGTCACACAACTGCATAGAAGTGCCTTTGATTATATCTGAAATAATGCATGTTTTTACATCAGCAAGTAAAAGGTATTGATGGTGAGATACTGTTTAACAGCATCACTTTTTTCCCCCCACATTTCATTTATTTAAAGTGCTCTTCACTATTCATTGTTTTTCTACTGTATAATACAAGTATCTTGCAGCAGTTAAAAAAATGTAGTTACCAAATTTCAGTCCCTACCTGCACGAACTGTTACAATAACGAGAGGAATAAGAACACGAGATGATAACCTTTCCCTAAGCATACTGCTGTGGCAAGTATCAGTAAAGATGCATAGGGTAGAGATACTTACGGTCCTGGTTTGCAGGTCCGGTACAGTGGCACCAAATACCACAGTAAATGTTATTCACTGTGAATGTAGCAGAAAGAATTGGGTGCAGAACTACTGACAAGAAAATTGTCCTGTCTTCAGATGGCAAGCTTATACGGGCATTTTGGCATTAGTATAAAAGTTACTTACATGAGGAATGAAGAAATACATAGAAAAGTTGTAGACTACCACCCCTACAGTCATTTAACTAAATAGTTTAGACTGGCAATGGAGCATCAGAACACAAATTCACATCTTGCAAGTCTCATTTGTTGCATCAGAGGAAGTGTTATCACTTACTTCTGGAGGAAGGGGGAAGTTTTCCCCATAGATATTAATTACGAACCTTCCACTGTTTGTATCAACTGAAGTAGTGAACCACTGTACCAGAAAAACAGTTTATTAAGATTTCTGTAATTGCCAAAGCAAGATACACAAATTCTTTTATTCTTTTTCCTTAAAACAAACAAACAAACAAACAAACAAAAAAGGGGCCGGGTGGGGAGGGGTAAAGCTAATCTGAGCAAATCAATATAATGGTTTTGTTTGGACTGGCTTGAGAAGAGCATTCTTAATGTGAAAACCTCAGGGTGTCAGCCACATGGCTTGTCAGCATGCAGTAACAAGGTTAGAAGACTCTTCACTGGATCATGTACTCGAATCTAAAGCACCTGTGCAGAATAGTTATTTCCTTGTGTGATGGTTTGGGAGTTACCTCTCCCACCCCCCTCCCCTACTCTTATGAAATCAACCAGACTTGACTCAGCTGAGCTGGAAGTTAAGAAATGAAACTTTATATTTACAGCATAGCACAATATACAAGTAGAAATTTACAATACTTACAGCTATATACAAAAATACACAAGTTAAAGGTAATATAGAAACACAACACCCTTCCCAGAAATCAGAGTTCCCAGAAGGGGCTCCCAGCCACCCTTCCACCTTCTTTACACCCCTCTACCTCATCCCAGTGTTTGCCTTATGTACAAGGTGAGCTTGGAGGGTTGGAAATGGGAGTTAAAAACCAGAAGAATTAGTTACACAGAAAACAGCCCAGGGAGAAAGCACAGGTTCCGACAGAGACCCCCACACACTCTCTTATCTATGTTCTGTGTTCTTGTTTTTGTACATCTCAGCAAGCCTATGAGTGAAGTAGACATCACCACTGTTTCCTTTTCACAACCTATAAACTAATTTCTCTCACTAAAATATTCCAGTTAGCCTCAGACTAGCATATCTTGGTCTAGGCAATCTTTGAAGATAGACCTTTTCTGTGAGCTTTGACTGGTGGCCAATTAGGACATATGTAGCCCAAAACCAGGGAGACCCACACCTTAACGCCAAATGCATCACATCACAGGCTTGGTCTCATACCTGCATAAAGATTGCCCATTTTCTAGCCACCTTCCAATGCCTCTCATTTCAGCGAAGGGAACTCCCTCTTCCTGGCTTTCAGTCCTAAGTCCTGACCTGCTGAGATCTTTGATGTGGTCTGCAGCCACCAGGAACACCATTCATAATCTTCTGCAAAATAAAACACCACCTTATTAAAACTTCATGAACTCCTGTGCTTCTTTGAGAGTATGGGCCTGATCCAGCATTCAAGCAGAGGTAAATCCACCTGATGATGAAGGTTGCTCTAATTTTGCCACTGGAACTCTATGTCTTTTGAATCACCTGGTGATTCTTCTCTATTCTTTCCCAAGCATAGAGCATTTCTGATTTGAAGAATTACTTTCCCATAATTAAAAGAAAAAGAGTGAGTTGAAGCCCTCTGCACAAATTACTACCCAGTGAATGCAGAATAATGCATTGCAAGTAGTACTTTATTGTCTTTATTGTACAGATATTGATGTGTGTTGGATTCATTCTATTTTAGAGACAGTGCCATGGTAACTTGTCTCTTGACAGAGCGTTTGTGTCGCAGCAGGAGAGGAAGACGCAGAAAATGAACTTTGGGTAGCCAGTGAGATGCAGGTTGCCAGTCTTAACCTCATCAAACCATCACTAGAAAACAAGCTGGTGTGTTCATCTCATGTCAAGTGTCCCACTCACTAGGGAATCACTGACTGCAGGATCAGAAAGGAGACAAGCCAGTGTATTTTTAAGGTAAAAAGCAATAACTCTATGCTGCGTTAGTTTCTGAGATGGTGGCTGCCTGCATAACTTTAATCACTGGCACATTTTAAAGATAAAATAACAGCATGGGAGAGGTACCTTGATCTGACAGTACTGTTCAGTGGCACCTGAATAATACTGTTCAGTGGTACCTGTAATAAAGCAGGTAACCAAGCAGTTGGGAAGATGTAACACCAGGTGCACTTTACTTCTTTTGAGTATGACTGTTGTTCTCACTTTGCATAACAGCTTTGCTGCCATTTCAAGATACTGCTACAAACTGTCAATTTTAGCACTTTTTTTGACCTGTCCCTGGCTTCATTTCTTAGCCTGGCATGAGATTATCCAATTCTCTCCCAAGTCCTTTCTCATCACACCAACTCCCTTACATGCCCCAGGTTTTGACCTCTGAAAGGCAAAACAACATCAAGGTTTGATCCCCAGGTAGGGTCCCAACAGAACTCCCTCATTGTTCACATTGCAGTTGTCTGCTGGTTTGTGTTTATAATGGCTTAAGCCCACCCACCTGGCAACAAAGCAGTTGCTCAATCACTTCTATTCCTCTCCAGTGGGATGGGAAGGACATAGAAAAAGTCTTGAGGGTCAAGACAGGGAGGGGTCATATACTGATTATGTTAATGGGCAAGAGACAGAATGGGGGAAAGAAAATCAATATAGTTTGCACAGAGCCACCACCACTTCACCAATTGAATCAGAGTAGGACAGTGATAAATATAACTGGATCTTAAAAACACCATTCCCCTAGTCACCCCTTCTTCTCAGGCCTGGCTCTACCAAGATACCATGGGCTAAAGGTGAACGGCTGAATGGTGTGCATCCCTCCATCCTTCCTTATTGATGTCAATGTCTGCATGGTTGGTTCTCTCTTGTCTCACTTCTCTCCCAAATAAAAGACTCCACTGAGTAGGTCTTTCCCTCCTAAACAAGGAATGGCTTGGCCTTGGATAGATGTAAACTTGCTGTGAAGACTTTGAGCCATAGGAGCTTCTTGAAGCTTTTTTACAGGAGCCATACCAATAGCCCCCTCTCCTGCTACCAAAACCTGCCAGACACAAAGCCTGTACAGGGTTCTATGTCCCTACTGCCATTAGTTCTGCCATCAGGTCTCTGCAGTGGTGAGACTCAGGTTGGGCATATTATTGCCACAGGCTTGTAATCAAGAGTTTTTGTATCCATTGATCGTGTTTCTGACTTTCTGAATAAAGTTAACTTTGTCCAAAAAGAGCTGGTATCTGGATTTGTCTCACATACCATTCTCTATTGGGAAAGCCATCTTTGAATGGCCTGACCCATGTTCACAAGGAAGCTTTTAGTAGCAAATACCATCTGGAAACAGTCACCTGGGAAAACTGTGACCTGCTATATAAGCTTGATTTGCAAACTTCAGCTATCGCTACCCAGTTGTGTGGCATGGAAGACCATGAGGCTGTACAACATCAGGTGAAGCAAAAGAGCAGCTTGAAGAGCTCCTAGCTGTTGTCAGAGCAATAAGCCACATACTAGTGAAAAAAAAACACACAAAACAAAACAAAAACATTTACAGTCAGTAGGTGTTATTTTAGCCAAGCAAGGTGTGTATTTATAGAATCATAGAATCTTAGAATCAACCAGGTCAGAAGAGACCTCCAGATCATCCAGTCCAACCTAGCACCCAGCCCTAGACAATCAACCAGGCCAAGGCACTAAGTGCCTCAGCCAGGCTTTTTTTTGACACCTCCAGGGACAGTGACTCCACCACCTCCCTGGGCAGCCCATTCCAATGGCAAGTCACTCTCTCTGTAAAGAACTTCCTCCTAACATCCAGCCTAGACCTCTCCTGGCACAACTTGAGACTGTGTCCCCTTGTTCTG
>WAAF01020616.1:0-23276 GCA_013400475.1 Tricholaema leucomelas
CTGGTTGATTCTATGATTCTATGAATATTATTTTACTGCAGTTGTCTCATTATTGATGGTTCTGCACTGATGTGTAATTCAGTAGTTCTGTCCCCACATGGAGTGGTGATCAGTCACTGCAGCAGTGGTGCTCCTCTGTCACTAGACAGGGCTGCAGGAAGACTGGATGAGGCATTTAGTGCCATGGTCTAGATGACTGCATAGGGCTGGGTGCTAGGTTGGACTGGATGATCTTGGAGGTCTCTTCCAACCTGGTTGATTCTATGATTCTAAGCTGTGTTTTTTTTGCCATCTGTTTACTCCTGCGTGCTGATTTTTTGACTTGACCTGAATGCTGTTGCCCTGTAAGAGTGTTGGGGTTTAAATGCTGAGCAGAGACTGATTACCAAGGCATTAAGTCAGTTAATTCTTTAGAGTTTAAACAAAGTATTACCATGGCTGTGGTGATTGGTGATTTTCATTTTAAGTAAGAAAGATGCTTGTGTAAGCAGTACCGATTTTTAAAACCATTTGTGGTATTTGCTGGTTTTCACTCTTGAATTGTGAAGTTGAAATTGTTGAATCTGCAACTGTGGTGATGAAGAAAAGATGTTGTTACTAACTTGGTTAAAGATGCAGGAATATGAAGTGTCTACAAGTATTTGTAAATGCATTGTTTTCATTTTTCTGGGGGGTGGATGTGATTGGTAGTGATTTCCTTGTCGTGGAAAGCAGCACTAGATTTATTTATCAAGAATGGCTTTGCCACTCCTATGCCTTAATACCTTCAGTACTAGCTCAGTGAAACTTCAAATGAAGAGACATAGGGCTTGAAGATGGTAACAATGTCATCTAGAAATGATAATGAAATGACATGGCACCCAACTGAAATTTTCAGTACTTGCTGAATTTCAGATAGGCTGGAAATGAATGTTTTTCAGTCATGGTTGTAGCAGTACATATGACCAAGGTTCTGCTGGAGGGGTTAAAAGTAATTGAAATCTTCTGCTTTAGAAGCAAGTTTGAATGCTGAAGTTGCCCCCCCTGTATTTGTGTGGTCTTGTATTTACAAAAGTGTTATCTCAAGAGTTTTAGGAGATGCTTTTGAGTCCTGAGACCATCTATACAAACCTGCTTAGTAAAAAAGTCTTTCATTTAAGAATTGGAGAGGGTTCATTACTATCCAGGTGCTGGATGGTAGGAGGAGGTTGTTGGCAGAGAGAGTGATTGGCATTGGAATGGGCTGCCCAGGGAGGTGGTGGAGTCACCGTCCCTGGGAGTGTTCAAGCAGGTGTTCAAGCAAAGCCTGGCTGAGGCACTTAGTGCCATGGTCTGGTTGACTGGCTAGGGCTGGGTGCTAGGTTGGACTGGATGATCTTGGAGGTCTCTTCCAACCTGGTTGATTCTATGATTCGACCCTTTTCAATTTCCCAATTTTGGTGAAGGCAGAATTCTGTATGGCATTAACAGAGGATCTGTTACTGCAGTGCAGACTTCCTGAAAGGCGGCTACTGAGTTTTCAGAGACATTGTGGTACTATCTAACAGTTATCAACTTGTGGTATCTTCCCTTTAAGGAGTATTCATCTCCATCTATGCACTGTGAGTTGCTGTGCCCTTGAAGGGCATGTTGGCATTTCTGGTATACATGGTTGCCTGTTGTATTTGTCTTGCAAGTTATGAGGTACCTTCTGACTCCAAACATTTACTTACCTGGCAGTGTTCTGCACTGATGTGTAATTGAACAGTTTTGTCCCCACAAGGAGCAGTCATCAGTCACTGCAGCAGTGGTGCTCCTCTGTCACTAGATAGGGCTGTAGGAAGACTGGATGAGGCATTTAGTGCCATGGTCTAGATGACTGCATAGGGCTGGGTGCTAGGTTGGACTGGATGATCTTGGAGGTCTCTTCCAACCTGGTTGATTCTATGATTCTAAGCTGTGTTTTTTTTGCCATCTGTTTACTCCTGCGTGCTGATTTTTTGACTTGACCTGAATGCTGTTGCCCTGTAAGAGTGTTGGGGTTTAAATGCTGAGCAGAGACTGATTACCAAGGCATTAAGTCAGTTACCTGGAAGGATGACAGGGGTGTAATGCAGACATACTAGTGCTGTTAAGAGAGTCTGTTCCAATGTCTCACTTGAGTTATACTGAAGTGTATTTCTTACAGCCTGTCAGAACGGGTGGTGTAGTTTAGGGCATGTGTAGGGAGAAATGAGACACAGGCTTCCAGGAGAGGCTGTTCCTGGGAACTACTAATACTTGTGTCAGCTTTCATACAGTAAACAGAAGTACTCCAGGTTGGCACCCCCTCTAGCTTGAGCATCTGTTGGATAAAAGACCATTATTCATGTTCCAGGATGCCAGAATAAGACAGAATGGTTTATTGGTTGCAGTTAGCGCTTCTCATGCAGAAATAAGTGACAGATATGTTACTTAACATCTTATACAGCTTGGTTGTAACTTCTTAGTTGTGCTAACAGAAACTGAGGCTGGAGTTGTTATTTTCTACCAATCTTTCTAGATCTCAATTCTGGTAATGCATACACCAAATGAAAGTAGTTCTTAGCAATTTAGTTGCTGCAATAAAGGAACCACAATTTACTGAAGTAATTTTGTGGAGTCCTGTTGACTGCCTTTTAAAATAGGACTGGAAGTGCAGGTGATAAGAGGAAATAGTCTCTGCTGAGCCATAAAGACTTAATTTCCCTTCTCTTGTACATATACTTAGAACTAAGTTCTGCATTCATGATTTTACATGGAAGGGGACTCTGCACAAAGATTAGTTAAGAGAATGGTGATGCAAGGTGTAACAGATGTGGTAGTGTTAAGTTAGTAATGTCCTCAGTAATCTGAGTGATGAAACTAAGAGTTTGACCAGGGATTTTTAAACACATGCTTCTCTGGTCAAACTGCATTGAAATTGGTTACATTTTCTTAATTATTTCTGTAGTAATTCCTTCTGAGAATTTTAGGCTATGTGTTAATGTGAAGGTACCTTCTTGAAAGGTCTCTTTTCGTGTCTCCATGTTGCTGTTACTGTGATAATCAGCTGTGCCGGGACTTAGTCTTAAATTTGGTCCGATGTGTTACTGTGGTAGTAGAATTAAACCACTACAAATCTGACACTGTTTCATTCCAATAGTAAAATTTTCCAGACATATCGGCATATGAAGTAAGCATTCATAGTGCTGTCCTTACCAATTCCTCCTCTATGCCTTCACTCTCCCTGGAAAAATTCAGACATGTAGTTTCTGATGTACCTTACATTGTGATATGAAGACAGAGCTGATGTGTTGTCCATCATCCATAGAAACTTAAGGCCTATATGATGCCAGGTACTGTATAAACATTAAATGTGTATTGTTTCATAGAAGTATTTAACCTAAGGAGGCAATTACTGAAATTAGGAGAGTTGCCTTGGAAGTTTTTGGTTTTGGGGAGTAGCAATACTGTTGTGTTTTGGCTACTCACTTCCACTTGGTAGATATGACATCCTTCTTGCCACTTCTTCCTCTCTCTACCCCCAGCTGTTTTTAATGTTGACTTAACAAGTAAACTGAAACTTCCTCTCATGCTTAATGCAGAAAACATATGCTAACAGGTCAGTGTTTGTGCAAAAGCAGCTTAAATATGTTGTGTATTCTCTTGTGTCTAATTCTTTGCACTTAGGTCCTTGTTGAGCTGTATGCTGCTAACAGCAATCCACAGCTTCCACTGTAATAGTACAGGTGAGAGATCACAGGATGTTAGGGGTTGGAAGAGAGATCTTCAGGTCTACCCTCCCTGCCAGAGCAGGAGCATATGATCTAGCACAGGTTGCACAGCAACAGATCCAGACAGGTCTTGAAATTCTCCAGAGAAGGAGACTCCGCAGCCTCTCTCAGGAGCTTGTTCCGGTACTTTGTGACCCTTAAAGAAGTTCTTCCTCATGTTGAGGTGGACCTTCCCATGCTGTAGTTTTACATCCATTGCCCCTTGTCCTATCACAAGTGAGAAGAGGCTGTCCCTTCCTTCTTGACACTCAGCCCTCTTTTATTTATATACGTTTATTAGGTCCCATCTCAGACTTCTCCTCTCCAGACTAAAAAGCCCTAGGTCTCTCAGCCTCTCTTGAGGCAGTGCTCCTGCCCTTTAATCATCCTTGTAGCTCTCTGTCAGGCTCTCAAGTAAATCTCTGTCTCTCTTGAACTGGGGAGCCCAGAACTGCATGCAGTATTCCAGGAGGGGCCTCACTAGGGCAGAGTAGAGGGGGAGGAGAATCTCCCTCAATCTGCTGGACACACTCTTCTGAATGCACCCCAGGACCCCATTGGCCTCATCAATAATGATGTAGGAAGAATCAGCTCCAAAAATAAGGCAATTTACGTTTGGAAAGTCTGGTGTAAGCTAAGCATATGGCTGTGTGGGTGGCCATAGACTTTCTGAAGCTCCATGCTTAGAAAACTTGCCTAACTAATATTTGGGTTAATCTGTACCTAGTAGAGCATTCAATTCCAGGCACTGGGTAATCAGAATTTTTGTAGTCTCACCCACCACTGCAAATTCCTATCATTCATCTCTCTGTTTTAAATGTCTTTCTTGTGGAGTAGTTCTAAAATTACCTGCTGTTTCAACCTGGCAGTGACAGGAATATTTGAGCTCCTCCTGCTGCTGTTCAGCTTGCGTGTAGCTGCTTACACCATTCAAGTACGATGATGCTTCTGCATGGAAGAATGAGACACTTCAAATGATACACTGATTCTTACTCTGTATTTGACCTTTCCATAGCAGAGACTGTCAGGGTTTCAGTTCATCATGGCAGTGCTGAAAGCACAGCTTGTTTATTACATCAGGTTTTTCAGAGCTCCTCACTGAAATTCAGTTGTTTGAGCCTTGCTCCCTGTATAAATCCAGCAAGGGCCTTGCCCTTAGTGGAGCTGCCCAGCCATGTGCCCTCACTCAGCTTCTCTGGAAATACAAATTTGTGTAGACTTGTTTACACGAGAGAATGCACCATTTAACAGGGAATCTCTGGGAGAAGGCATTAGAGAAACAACCAGGTTGAAAGAGACCTCCAAGATCATCCAGTCCAACCTAGCACCCAGCCCTAGCCACTCAACCAGACCATGGCACTAAGTGCCTCATCCAGGCTTTTCCTGAACACCCCCAGGGACGGTGACTCCACCACCTCCCTGGGCAGCCCATTCCAATGCCAATCACTCTCTCTGCCAACAACTTCCTCCTAACATCCAGCCTATACTTTCCCCGGCACAACTTGAGGCTGTGTCCCCTTGTTCTGTTGCTGGTTGTCTGGGAGAAGAGACCAACCCACACCTGGCTACAGCCTCCCTTCAGGTAGCTGTAGACAGCAATGAGGTCTGCCCTGAGCCTCCTCATCTCCAGGCTAAACACCCCCAGCTCCCTCAGCCTCTCCTCACAGGGTTTGTGTTCCAGGCCTTTCACCAGCCTTGTTGCCCTTCTCTACTGATAGTAGCTGTTTTGTCAGATTCTACATCATGCCACTGCAATCAAACAGTTTGGAAATGTGGATTGTAATTCCAATTACCAAACCATTTCCATGTTCTCTGAAAAGCAGAAGAGGGTTGTGAACCACCTGGTGAAGGAGGACACGATCAGGGTTACTGGAGAAAGTAGTATGTGAGGCAGTGGAAGAGGGCAGCTTTTCAGTTGTAGCATAAACTCAACTGCAGTTCCTCTTTGTGTCTTCCTCTTCCATTTGCCGGCTGACCAATGCCTTTTCTTCTCTGCATGAATAGATCTGCACCTCTGCAGCTGCTGCAACACCTGGTAAGGTGCCTCACAAATTCCAGATCATGGCTTTAATTTTGCTTCCTTACCTTGCAGGGCTGTTGCAGGATTAAAACTTCCACTTCCTTGTCATCTCTTGTACAACCCAAAACCTTCTACATTTTTAATTGCTTTACAGCTCAAATCTTCTAAACGCTAATGGTGAAGGAGTTTTTCCAGCACTTATGATTTGGGTAATTTATGAAACATTTAGAAATGCCTGATTAGTGTTAGTTAAAAGTGTAATTCTGTGAACTGAGGAGTTCAGAGTCATTTATTTGCTAATAGACAGTGCTATGCAAATACTGTATGGTAGATAGTCCAGTTGCTTAGCAATAACATTAACAGTCATGAGTGTTTATAAAGCAAATATAATATGATATGGTCAACAAGGTATGTGGTGCTTTTTGTGTTACTTAAGTGTCCTGATAACTGCTGGAAAACGTTTATTGGGATTACACATCAGCAAGCACCTGACACTTAAGAGCAACAACTTGAGTAAGTAAATCTGATAAATAATGTGCTTGTGTTTTCTAATCTAAAAGTGCACAACTGTGGTGAACATGAGGATTTTCCAAACACATTAGCTTTGAACTTTGAAATGTTGTTTTCGTGGCTTTGATAAATATTCTTGGACTGGCTTTAGATGTTCAGCCTGGGAATACTGAGGGCTACGTGATTAAAAGGCGCATCTCTGTGCACACAGCGAAGCCCTGAGGCGCAGTGTCGGGGGAATCCCAGTCATTTTGTCAGAGAAACAAGCCCCCTGACCTGGCTCCTGCCAGAGCTGTCACTGGAGATCATCAGCCCTAGGGACCTGGCTGATACTTGATGAGTAAGTGTTGAGGCTGGGCAGGATCAGTGTGCAGTTTCAGAAGGGGTGTTAGAATCACCATGACACTTAAGGGATGCAGGCAAGGATATTTAGGGATCGTATGCAACGATGCAGGTGATTAGAGGAAGGACCAAGGTTAGGGAAAGGTGGGGTCAGAGTGAATATGGTGGAAAGGATATCCATGGGGAAAACAGCAGGGCAAAGGGGTAAAGTAGGTCTGGTTGTGTGCAAGCAGATGACTGGACAGTATATTTGCGTGGTCATGTCCTGTCCTCATCAGTGCAGCCTTATTAAATTCCATTTCTGTTTTCTTGGGTAAGGGCCTAACCAGTGTTTGTGTCCATATGGGGGTCTCAGTGGCAGCAGCTGGTGTCAGGCCGTGGGTGACAACTGTGCATCTGGCTACGTGCTTTGGTGTGTGATCACCAGGGACTGTGAAGCAAGAGTAGTCAGGGAGTAGAAGAGAGACTTGCAAGTTGCCCTGCAGCCTGGGCAAACGTGCATGCATCCACGTGGAACAGCTGGAGAAGTCAGATTCTGGAGGAGCTGAGAGTCTAGGCCAATTGCTAGAGACTGGGTTCTGGCCAAGACCTTGTGTGTGTATCTGCAGGAGGTGACCAGAGGCAAGAAACTCTGAGGAGCAACTGTTGGATATGTGGAGTCCTAGGCCAGATACTTGAGGGGACCCATGAATGTGTCTGTATTTATTTGTGAGACAGTCTGAGTTACAGCAACTGGAGTGGGGCCATGGGGGCTTGTATGCCATGTGCTGACAGTTGGGGAGAGCAAGGATCTGGGGACAGCTGCTAGGGGTGCTGAAAGCAAACCCAAGCCCAGTTACAGACATATCCCTATTGTCTGTGTTCACACATGTGTGTATGATAGGTTGAGCTGGATGATCTTGGAGGTCTCTTCCAACCTGGTTGCTTCTATGCTGATGGACTTCAGTCTTGATCAGAGAGGAGCAAGAGGATGCTGCTGGTGCTGTCTGTGTTTACCTAAGTGCTGAGTTTGCCCTGACCTCTGTGACCAGCTGTGTATGCACATGCTGACCATGTGCTTTTGTGTCTCTGCCTATGGGGAACACCTGCTCAGCCTTGCTGCTGGGTTGGAACGTGGGGCAGGGAGTTGGGGCTGCGTCGCCTCTGTTGGGCTGCTGGATTCAGGAGCTGCTAGTGGAAAGGCTGTAGGCCTAGGAGGAGATGCTGTGACTTCTTGGGAAAAAAAAAAAATATCCTTATTAAAGCTTAAGCTGTGACTCTGGTTTTCAGATTAAAAAGCATAAAAACTTTTGTAGTATCATGGAATGGTGGAAAATTATGTGGAGGTTTACACATTCTGGTGGCTGAAGGGAGGTCAGAAGTCCAAAATAGCATGGTTTATATAACTAGCTTTGAACACATAGTTTGGAAGATAAAATCTGGTTTAAAATACAACTTCAAGTGGTCATTTGCTATTTGACAGCGTTGTTCCTGTGCTAGATCTTCTACTAAGTCAATTTTCACACTGTTAATGGTCTTTCTGGTATTAATTATTGTTACACGTTCAGTTTAGACTGCTTAGGCAAAATTTAGGGTCCTAAATCTGACCTTGAAGCCTCCTTCTTGCATGTGTCTCCTAAAGAAAAATCCAGACAAGCAGCATGTAACTAAATGTCTCCAGTTCCTGGTGTAGTCCTCTGTTTTGATTTAGTGGAGGTTGCAATAACCTGTGATAACATAAAAAACCTTCATCTGAACAAAAGCCATCATTCAGAAAGCATTGTAGGTAGTTAAACTGTTCTTTAGTAATATTGTCTAATCTTATGGAAGTCAACAGCTTTGGAAGAAAATATTCTGCTTTGAATTCTCTCAGCCACTGATTTGGCTAGAGAAAATAACCATCAGGCATAAACCAAACCAAACAAACCAGGAAAAACAGCTGTTTTCAGGATGTGAATAGATGTTTGATGCTGTTGTGTTACATGGAGCCTGAATTTTGGCTGGAAGGCTGTTTTGAAATGTCACAGGCAATGTGCTTACAGAATAGAATAGAATCAACCAGGTTGGAAGAGACCTCCAAGCTCAGCCCAACCTATCACCCAGCCTTATCCAGTCAACCAAACCATTGCACTAAGTGCCTCAGCCAGTCTTGAACACCTCCTGGAACAGTGACTCCACCACCTCCCTGGGCAGCCCATTCCAATGCCAATCACTCTCTCTGCCAACAACTTCCTCCTAACATCCAGCCTATGCTTCCCCCGGCACAACTTGAGACTGTGTCCAGTCAAATAGGATCACTGTATTCAGCCATGTTCCTGTAACCAGTGCAGACACTTGTCACCTTTTCTAAGTTTTATTTTCCTTTTTAACTACAGTCAGACCTCTGGAGAAGCTCATATTTGACACCCAACATCATTCTAAGGACTTGTGTATTTTAAAGCAATTGATGTAGGGGGGAAAAAGAGGATCAGAGTGCTTCATCTGTATGTACTGCTAAAATAATCTGAGTGGTCTGTGCTATTTGAGGGATGGTATGCAGCCTAGTAGCTTGAAGACTGATGTAACAGACTAGAAAAGAGAGTTAAAGGTCTCTGGTATCTTAGTGTGTAATAAGGAATAAATAAGTCCATACAACATGTAAAAACCAAGAGGTTTACTGAATCTGGAAAGGATTTCAGTTAAAAACCCTAGAAGGGAACGTCTTCCTCATGAGAATAATTGTTCTCTATTGAATTTAAGATGGCCAAAAAAAAGTTTTGCAACTAGAAGACAACTGCTTCATCTTTAATAGAGAAAAAAAGCAAATATTAATTTACTGGAACGTTCTGGAAGGTGTCCAGAGAATGGCAACAAGGCTGGTGAAAGGCCTGGAACACAAACCCTATGAGGAGAGGCTGAAGGAGCTGGGGGTGTTTAGCCTGGAGAAGAGGAGGCTCAGGGGGGACCTCATTGCTGTCTACAGCTACCTGAAGGGAGGCTGTAGCCAGGTGGGGGTTGGTCTCTTCTGCCAGACAACCAGCAATAGGACAAGGGGACACAGTTGTGCCAGGGGAGGTCTGGGCTGGATGTTAGGAGGAAGTTGTTGGCAGAGAGTGATTGGCATTGGAATGGGCTGCCCAGGGAGGTGGTGGAGTCACCGTCCCTGGAGGTGTTCAAGAAAAGCCTGGATGAGGCACTTAGTGCCATGGTCTGGTTGACTGGCTAGGGCTGGGTGCTAGGTTGGACTGGATGATCTTGGAGGTCTCTTCCAACCTGCTTGATTCTATGATTCTAATTTCAGTAGAGGAGTCTTTCCAAAAGCCTGTGTTACGCAAACCAAGTTTCCAAGGAGTCTGCAGACAAAACAGACTTTTAAGACTTGATAGGCAAAACGATTTCTGTTCCAGTGCAGGTCTTGGAGTGTGTAGATATTATCAATATCTAGTGTAAAGATCTAGCATAAAGAATTAAATGAATCTTTGAAAGAATCTTTTTGTGAGTGTTTAGGAAAGCTGACCAACAAGTCTTGTGTGGCAGCAGTATACTGGAAGTTAAGATTTTGATGTCCAGGCGACCTGTAAAGTTCTGGATCTGGCCTTTGAATATGGGTTGGATCTTTTGAGAGCTGTGGGAAGGTCTCAGTTCTGGATTATAATAAGCTGATGAAATAATTCTGGTACCTTGATTCTGGTTTTGTTTTGTTTGTCTGCTGAAGATCTTAGTGGGCACATTTCCTTTAGCCTTTATTCATGCTCCCACTACAGACACGTGCTTTTTATTTTTGTGGTGTTTCCTGGCTTGCATAGCAGGTTGCTGGCTGAGTTGATTCCTGCTCATCATTGCCAGCTCAACACTTTGGGGTTAAATATTTGATTCAGAAGTCACTAGCTTCATTGTCTTTGACCACTGAGTACTGAAATTTTATATTCATTCTAGATTCTGTTAGCTTCTGCAAGACAGAAGCTTGGCTTCTACAGCATGTTAGTATTTAGTCATCATAGAAAAAGGCTAGGTCCCTTGCCTGAATACTTAGATAAGGACTTGTTTTTTGTCTAGGTAGTGTCTGCTTACTGATTAGTCACTTCAAAATGCAAAACATGGCAGTATGGGAACAATGGTCTGCAATGATTCTGCATTCAGTTTCATGATGATGTTTTTCCCTTTTACTGGTTATCATCCTTGCATGCCTATTCCTGCCTTCACTGATCTTATAAAAAGCTATCAGTTCTTTCCTATTCTTGCCTGCCAAGAAGTCTTCAGCTAAATTAGCTGATGAAAATGTCTCTATTCCGCTGATGCTGAGTCAGAAGTGTTTATTAAAGATGATGAGTTCAGTAATCATCAAGCCATGTTTAAATCATCAGGAAAGCTAATTATAGATAGGCTAACCTACATCTCTAAAATACTTAATGACTCGAAGCCCAAATCCTTCTTGCTTAAGTTAATAAATACGTTGATTTCGGTTGGAAAGGGATGGCACACTAGTCCACAAAAGACAAAAGTAATCATTACCTAGATGAAAACATGAAATGTGTGTCCTGTGATAGGAGGGGAAGAGTGAAACTGTGATTTTTGATCTTTTCTGTGGTCTTTAGGGTAAGTAAAGAATACAAATCTTTTGCAGTTCTTTGTGTTGGAGATGCCTTCCCCTTCCTGCCTTTTGGTACATGTTGAATATTTATAGCTTTGCCTTTTTGATTTTTTTTTTCTTAATTCTCATGTTTTCTGTTGGCCTTTTTGTTAGCTAATATTTGAGGACCATGCTGTTGATTACTATGGCTAATATGTTTGAGAGTCGGGCTGAGGAAGGAAACAAGCCTTCCATTTAGCTTCAACATTTATTCAACACTTCAATCCCAGTATTTCTTTATAATAGACAGAGAAACTTCAAATTGAAAGCTAATTCAGAAATGCAGCTGTCTCAGAAGAATGAAAAGCTTGAGCCTCAACTGTGGTTATTTTAATTCTTGTCCATGTGGTTGTGTCTAACCTCTGTTAATCTGTAAGTTCCATTGTCCTAATGGCCAGTAGGAGGAGGGAGGTTATTCTTCCCCTGTACTCAACACTGGTCAGGCCACACCTTGAGTACTGTGTCCAGTTCTGGGCTCCTCAATTCAAGAGAGATGTTGAGGTGCTGGAGCATGTCCAGAGAAGGGTGACAAAGCTGGTGAGGGGCCTGGAACACAAACGCTATGAGGAGAGGCTGAGGGAGCTGGGGTTGTTTAGCCTGGAGAAGAGGAGGCTCAGGGCAGACCTCATTGCTGTCTACAACTACCTGAAGGGAGGTTGTAGCCAGGTGGGGATTGGTCTCTTCTGCCAGGCAACCAGCAACAGAACAAGGGGACACAGCCTCAAGTTGTGCCGGGGGGAAGTATAGGCTGGATGTTAGGAGGAAGTTCTTGGCAGAGAGAGTGATTGGCATTGGAATGGGCTGCCCAGGGAGGTGGTGGAGTCACCATCCCTGGAGGTGTTCAAGCAAAGCCTGGCTGAGGCACTTAGTGCCAGGGTCTGGTTGAGTGGATAGGGCTGGGTGCTAGGTTGGACTGGATGATCTTGGAGGTCTCTTCCAACCTGCTTGATTCTATTCTATTCTAAAAGTCATCTTCAGTGTGCAGTCAGGGAGACAGTTACTGAGGTAAAGCTTGAGCCTAAACTGTGGTTACTTTATCTTTTGTCCATGTGGTTGTGTCTAACCTTTGTTAATCTGTAAGTTCCATTGTCCTAATGACTGAAATATCTTGGATGCTGATAGGAAGCAGTGCTGTTCTACCCCGTATAGAACCCCCCACCTTGTATTTTCAGAGACCAAAACGCCCTTGGTTCTGGTTCTGTTTTTAAAGTGAATGGAAACCTGAGTTGTTCTTTCATAAAGAATTTTAATGTCAGGCTAATTTAGGTGAAGAATCTGTCCCGTTGTGCGTGATGTGCATTCAGAAACTGATCAACAACTCCAAGGGAAAGTCCTCTTTAATTACCATCAATTGAAAACCAGTTCAGTGCAGCTTTCAAATACGGAAGCATTTGAACTTAATGGACCCTTACATGTTATGCTAACTGGTGATAAATAAGATTAATGCAGAACAGGCAGGTACAATTATTCTTGCTTAAGTGAGTGTGTTTGTATTCAGGGTGTTTATGAACTCTCTTACATCAAATTTTAAAGTAATGAATCTGGTGGGCTCTACTGGTGCAAACAAGGCTTTATGTAGACTTTATTTTTGGATGTGGAATATAAAATCTTAAGAAACAGTATCATAGTATCATCATCAGGGTTGGAAGAGACCTCACAGATCATCAAGTCCAACCCTTCACCACAGAGCTCAAGGCTAGACCATGGCACCAAGTGCCACGACCAATCCTGCCTTGAACAGCTCCAGGGACGGCGACTCCACCACCTCCCTGGGCAGCCCATTCCAGTGTCCAATGACTCTCTCAGTGAAGAACTTTCTCCTCACCTCGAGCCTAAACTTCCCCTGGCGCAGCCTGAGGCTGTGTCCTCTTGTTCTGGTGCTGGCTGCCTGAGAGAAGAGAGCAACCTCCCCCTGGCCACAACCACCCCTCAGGTAGTTGTAGACAGCAATAAGGTCTGCCCTGAGCCTCCTCTTCTCCAGGCTAAACAACCCCAGCTCCCTCAGCCTCTCCTCGTAGGGCTGTGCTCGAGGCCTCTCCCCAGCCTCGTCGCCCTTCTCTGGACACGTTCAAGCATCTCAATGTCCCTCTTAAGCTGGGGGGCCCAGAACTGAACACAGTACTCAAGGTGTGGTCTAACCAGTGCAGAGTACAGGGGCAGAATGACCTCCCTGCTCCTGCTGGCCACACCATTCCTGATGCAGGCCAGGATGCCATTGGCTCTCTTGGCCACCTGGGCACACTGCTGGCTCAGTTTCACAGTAACGAAATGGATGTGTTTTATCAGCTGAATTTCCCCCTTCCACCCCAGTAACTTAGGATTACAGTGGCTTGAGGAGAAATGGTATAGATGACATGTGGGATCAAATAATGCTGAACTTGAAAACTTGGTGTTAATGAAGATAGACTCAATATGCCACTCCTGCTGGGGAAAGGCAGACTTCATTATAATGGATGATGCTACATGCATTTAAACCTTCACCTTTCTCTGCTAACCGAACTCCTCAAGTTTACTTTCATGTGGATGCATGTGGAGAAGACTGACTTAAAAATGCTTCAACCTTCTAAGAGCTTTGGAAAATAAATGATCGAGAATGGTGATTCTCTGGGGAAAAAATGGATATATCAGAGGTTTTCTGTAAATTTTCCTCAATATCCAAGGATCATATATACACAGATTTGCTAATACCAAGTGTGAGCCTTCTGTTTTAATGTTGGTTTAAAAGAAAAGAAGGATTTGTATGTTGATGATGGGAAAAACCCAACTCCCAGCACCTATTATCTAATTCTCTTCAATGAATTCCTGTTGTGTCAAATTACCCATGGGTGATTCTTTTTCCTCCTCGTTTTTTTTTTTCCCCCCTGTGACCTGAATCTCTCAAAACTTTGTGACAGCAGGGATTGTCACATCATTAAACTTTTGTATGGCTTTGGAGCCGGGACATTCAGTGTTTGAGAACAAATGAGTCTGAGCATCAGAAGAATGTTTTGTGCCTGTTTGGAGTCGCAGTTTGTAACTGCCAAGTTTAGGCAACTGCTTATCTTTGGACTATTCTTAACCTCTGCAAACACGTACTGCTAACATTTCTAGTGTGTCTCTAAATGTGGTGTTAGAGCTGAGGCTGCAGTACAACATCTAGAACTTACAAAAAGCAAATTCATCAGGAACTTAGGACCAAGTTACAGAATCAGTACAAATCAGTCTTTCACTCGAAGCTGTAGAAAGATGTTCAGTTATGCCTGTGGTTACTAATGGCAATCAGTGCAGGCAGGAGCACTTGGGCTTAAAAAACCATCCCTTCAATCATACTTAATCATAGCAGTGTGACACAGACCTTTTGAGAATAGTGTGACATGGACTGATGTAAGATTAAGACAGGTTTCTGTTCATTTATGTAGTCCTGACACCTCATGTACCCTGCTTTCTTCTGTATTTTTTTTCTCTGAACTACAGACATTGACAGCACTCATTTCAGCATCTTAACGTTTCTGAGCTCTTGTTTTACTTTGCTTTGGACAAATGACTGTAGAGAGCAGTATCCACTAAGTTACTAATAAAATATGTATCTTTCCACTTCACCAAACTTCAAATGGATGCTGCCCAGATTAAATCACCATCTAACTATTTGGATTCAAACAGTGATTCAGAGAAAAAGGTCCCAAGATATGCAGATATTTGACTTCTAAGAAGTGGTCATTTTAGTGTTACACCAAAGTGTATAAAACTTGTGCAGATTCATAGGCAGGGTTTTAACAAAGTTCATAGAATCAGCCAGGTTGGAAGAGACCTCCAAGCTCATCCAGTCCAACCTAGCACCCAGCCCTAGCCAGTCAACCAGACCATGGCACTAAGTGCCTCATCCAGGCTTTTCTTGAACACCTCCAGGGACGGTGACTCCACCACCTCCCTGGGCAGCCCATTCCAATGCCAATCACTCTCTCTGCCAACAACTTCCTCCTAACATCCAGCCTAGACCTCCCCCAGCACAACTTGAGGCTGTGTCCCCTTGTTCTGTTGCTGCTTGTCTGGGNCACTGTTCTGATCCAGGCCAGGATGCCATTGGCTCTCTTGGCCACCTGGGCACACTGCTGGCACATCTTCAGCCTACTATCTACCAGTACCCCCAGGTCCCTTTCTTCCTGGCTGCTCTCCAGCCACTCTGTCCTCAGCCTGTAGCGCTGCTTGGGGTTGAGACCAGAGTATTCTAGACTTTCACCTTCCTGGTACCTACAGCTGCCTGTTAAACAGACTTGGCATTTTAAAAATGGTTTCTGTTTAGCCTTAAGTCTGCAGTCTTCAGAGCATTAATGTTTTGGATCAGTCTCTCAGGGTTGTTTTTCAGATAGAATCTCTCCTGCCAGTTTGGATACAGTCTTCTTTCAGTGCTGTCTGCACCCCGGATTGTGACATCATACTTAATTACAGTGTAATTGTTTGTGACCGTTGTTTTTAAATACTTAAGTGGATTTTATTAGCATGATTTGTAAGTATGAACTGTCCTGAGTTACTGAAGTCCCTCAGTGCTTCAGAGCTAGAAGCTAGTTAAGGTTTACAAGGCAAGCCAGCAGGGTTTCCTCAGGCACCTTCTGCGTGACTGATGTAACTGCTCTCCTTCTAACTGTCACTTTTCACTTTGAGACTCCCACAGTTCAAATCTGGGCAGTTCTGGAAAAGGTTTCATGTGCTAAATTTCTTCCTTTCTTCAGTTGGCTTCTGTGTTTACTCTTTCCAATGGAAAAGTGAGGGAATGTGACTTTTGCCCTTAAAAACACTGGAGGAGGAGAGGAATTTTTATACTCTTTATTTTTTAGGCTAGTATGATTTCTTAGCTTAAACTCTTGCATGAAGACATGTGCAACATACTAAAGCCTACTCCTACTGGAGAGCTGAGATTTTGGGTTGACCTCCAGCCAGGGGTGCAAAAGCCAAATAGCTAAAGTAACTTAAAATATAGCTCAATATATGTTCAGATGAGTTAGCTGCTGTACTTCTGTAACTGTATTTTTGATAACCCATATAGTTTTTCCTTATTCTCATATCTTCAGCTGTAATATTTAGGGAGCTGATTGCAAGTTCTGATTCTCTGTGGTTTTTTTTTTCATTTTAACTGTTCTAGAAAACTAACTGGTGCTGCTTTATTTGAGGGTTGGGGGATCACAAACACTTGCACTTTGATCTAAATGGTAAGGTCCATATGAAGTCTACACTATTTTTGTTTCCTGCTCTCCAGCATTCCTAAGGCTGAGTCTTTCAGATGGTACTACCCTGCTTGCGGTGATCTGTCAGGACAGTAGTGCTTATGAACTTGGATCTGTGTCTATTCTTCTGCAGTTGCTTCAGAAGGCATCCTGATGTACTCAGCCCCTGTACTCAGCACTGGTCAGGCCACAGCTTGAGTACTGTGTCCAGTTCTGGGCTTCTCAATTCAAGAGAGATGTTGAGGTGCTGGAATGTGTCCAGAGAAGGGCGACAAAGCTGGTGAAGGGCCTGGAACACAAACCCTATGAGGAGAGGCTGAGGGAGCTGGGGGTGTTTAGCCTGGAGAAGAGGAGGCTCAGGGCAGACCTCATTGCTGTCTACAACTACCTGAAGGGAGGCTGTAGCCAGGTGGGGTTGGTCTCTTCTGCCAGGCAACCAGCAGCAGGACAAGGGGACACAGCCTCAGGTTGTGCCAGGGGAAGTCTAAGCTGGATGTTAGGAGGAAGTTGTTGGCAGAGAGAGTGATTGGCATTGGAATGGGCTGCCCAGGGAGGTGGTGGAGTCACCGTCCCTGGAGGTGTTCAAGAAAAGCCTGGATGAGGCACTTAGTGCCATGGTCTGGTTGAGTGGCTAGGGCTGTGTGCTAGGTTGGACTGGATGATCTTGGAGGTCTCTTCCAACCTGGTTGATTCTATGATTCTATGTAACTTTGAATCTTATCCTCAGTTGAGCAGGAGTTTGGTCTAGATGAAAGTCAAAGAATCCTTCCAATTTAATTTTTACTACTATTCTGTTGTCTGTAGCACCTGTATTATACTTTACTAAATGCTTACTTAAGGCTTCTGTTTCAGCTACTTATCTTCATTGTTTCTTTTCTTTCTTTTTTTTTCTTATTGATTCTGATGTGTCATTTATTGTTCCCATACCTTTAAAGCATAAATTTCAACTCTCTAACTTGTAGAACCTAGAGCATAAGATGCTTGGTCAGTTAAGAATACTTGCCTCTTGGTAGCATTATTCCTGTGTGTCCCAGTCAAGAACCATTTTCAGAGCCTTCTCATCATTTCACATGAGTTAAACAGGAAAAGAACTTGGGCTACTAAGGAACTAGTAAAGCTTAGGCAGGTCAATGAAGTAATTGAATCAAACACTGCTTTGATAACTGTAAGTATAAATAATGTTTGATCAGATAACTGATGGACTCTCTATGTACAGCAGTGGAACTACAGTGCTAGACAAAACTCTTGCTTGGCACGGTAACAAAAGATTCAGACTTGTGTCAAATCCTGTTATGACAGTTTATTCATTACTAAATTTGGAAGGGCAGACTGCATCAAATGCCTGGTTTTCATTGAGTTCACACTCTTGCAGACACATCTCTTTCTACAAAATACTGTCTTCATTGTGTGTGTAAGTCAGCAAAGAAGGAAGGTGAGGTGAAGAGTGCAAAAGAAAGTCAAGGCTTTTTTCCTTCTAGTTACCTCTGCTATGCCTTCAGTTGCTTTGATTTCTGAGTATGTGGATCTACACAAGTAGTGAGTTGGAGCGATTGAGGTGATCCCAGATCTCTTTTGATGATGTCCTCCTTGCAAGCTCTCACGCTGCTGGGCTAAGTAAACTAACAATAGTTTCCATTAATGCTTGACCTGGCAATGTGTATGTTCTGCCTCTTCAGAGGGGAAGCCAACGTTACTAACAAAACAGTGCTGACATCACTTTTATACTAGTGATGCTTTTGGCAGTTGAAGAGCAAATCTTTGCCATGTTGGCTGATGCTCTGTTAAAACAAACAGAGAGAAAAAGCAAGGAAGGAAAAAAACCAAACCAAAACCCCAACATAACCCAGTACCTTCAAATGTCTGAGTGTTCATTAAAACTCTCAACTGCATACATGATAAGGCACTTCAAAAAAAAGAAAAAGCTTTTTTTCTTGTTTTGAAAGAAAGATTTAAAAAATAAGGTAATCATAGAATATATTTTCATAAGTCAGATTTTAGGAAAGAAAAGTCTCAGATATCAACACCCCCTAAAATCTGTGTGTTCTTGACTTACCAACCTCACTTGTGTGCCTTTATATGCACACACACTCCTCTTAAGATAGGTTCAGCAAGGACTGACTTCCTCCTCTTAGTATCCCTGGGAATAGTGGCAGGATTTGAGTGTTTTGGCAGTTGCTGAAAGGTAATCAGCACCCAGCAAAGTGGCACTGGGTTGGGGGAGGAGATCGTGATGACCCTTTGGCATCTTCGGCTAAAACAACTTTGGAATTGTGGGGGGGTTCTGTTGTTGTTTTCCCTCTGCTATAAGCTGCAAGGCTGACACAAAGGATAAGAGTCATTTCTCAGTATGGCTGCAGGGCTGTGGATGTGTCCTTGTGGGTAAGCCAATGATGTCCTAGCAATGGAAAGCAGTATATTCTGGAGGAGCTCTTGTGAGACACCAGAAGGAATGTAGTAATCCAATCGATACATAAAGATTATATATATAATGCATATAAAGGTTACTTTGAGAAGTGACATTGGCTTTGCAGATGGGAAAGGAGGAGGATTCCTAAATATGTTGAAAATTTAGGGGGAAAAAAGTCTGTCTTTGTACACTATGCCTCCATATACTGAAACAGTCTTTTTTTCCCTTTCTGGTTGAGTGTGAATGTTCTGGTGTGACAACAGCAACTTGCTGCCTTTGCCTTGTGGCTTTCTTGCTGGTAAGGACTGAGGGGAGAGCACTGTTTATAGCTTGACTTGAGTTGGCAAGCATGGTGTGCTGCAGATTGCCATGTTGGAGGTTAACTCTCCCAAGAAAAACATGGTGTGGTTAGTGTCTGATTGAGATCACTGTCTTGTTCTGCCCTCAATTCAAAAGCAGGGTCCAGCAGTGAAAGCTGGGCAGGCTTCCCCTATGTGGAGTACAGGGGAGATTTATCAGGCTTCTCCTGCACGCACACAGCCTTAAATATTTACTCAGTAGGAAAGCCAACACAGGTTTTGGCTCTGAGTTCTAACAGCATAGTGAATGAATCTGATGAATGCCCTGGGGAAGGGGACAGCTAGCAGGGTTGGTACTGAATCCTGGAGGGAGCCCAGCCCCTTCTTGAGGCAGCATCTCTAGAGGAGATGCTGATAGTAGCATAGCTCAGGGTAGAGATTTGCTTCCTCAGTTGTTTTTTTCCCTAGGACTGTCCCTAGGCACATTCTTCATGCACTGACTTGCAGTGAAAGACAATTACTTAGGGAAGAATCTAAAAACAGGTAGGAGGTGTGGGGCCCAGGCAGGGGGGAGAGATGCGCAGCAGCCGAGGACAGAAGTGTCCCGCAGGTTCCCGTTTCCCATCTCTAGAATGTGTTCCAGAGTCATCGGGGAAGCTGCTTGCTTTAAGTTGGGTTTAGTCTGCAGCACCTCCAGGAGGTGCTGCCACTGGGGTCAGATGCTCCTGTATATGCATCCAGCCTCTGTAACAAATGCGGTACTTAGGCGTCGTTATTCCTAGTGTAAATGCAGGCGAACTTGCTTCCTGCGCTTTGCTTTTCAGGGAGATAAAACGGTTTTCTGGAGTGAGACCTAAACCCGCTACAGCCCGTTTTATTTGGGGTATCTCGTGGTTAATGTCTTTTCTTATGGCAGGTTTTCAGTAGTGGTTAAGCGCAGTTCCGAACCCCGAAGTCCGCGAAGAGGCACTCCCCGCAGGAGCGTGTCGCGTTGTCGGTGCGCCAACAGCCGGGCCCGCCGCAGCCCGGGCAGCCGGGCCCGCAGTGCCCCCTAGCGGCCGTGGTCTGCCCGCCTTCCCCGCAGGCGGCCGGGCTCGCACAGCAGTTCGGCGCCTCCAGGACGGGTATTTCCCTCCTAAAAGTCGTAGCTGTGCCTATAGTGGGTGGGTGGGCACAGAACGGAGAGCTGAAGTGGCGCGGGTGGCCAATACCTGCCCTCTGCGCAGGTTGCGAGCGGCGGCGCGGAGCATTGCTTCCCTCTGGCAGCGGCCACGAGGTGGCGGGGTTGGGTTACTGCTGCCTCCCCCTCTCTTCGGCGGTAGCGGCCGGGATGCTGGATCGGCCTTAGACTCGTCTTCTCTGAGCGTTGCCGAGTTAAGGTGCGCACAGTAAACTGCCTGTTTAACAGGGGCGGTGCTCGAGTAGAAGTAGCATTCTCAGGAATCGTGAGGAACTGTCTGTAAGGAGTTTTTTCTTAGTGTAAATTCAGTCTCAATGAGTGCAGTGGCGACTGGCTGCAGTATTACAGAAGGGGCAGAAGAAAGTCAGGTCCTCATTTCCTCGAAAACGATGGTGGTGAAGTTCAGTATTGACAGTGCAGAGTGAACAAAGTAGCAGATTATGAGGAATTTGCACAATTTGCGTCTTGATTTCCTCCATGAGATGCTTATGTTCTGAACCATTGATTTGGGTTTTACTCTTTAGTATCTTGCTTCACTAGAAGCAGGATTAAGACTGAACACAATTTGATAGACACTAAAAACTAGAACAGCTTTGGTCAGGCATAACTTACATCTGCACATACTAATAGTCAGAAATAGCTGTACCTGCATCTGACCAAACGAACAGCAGCTGCATTTAGTGGGCAGTGGGCTAGGGGAAGGAGCGGTGACAGTCTGCTGGCTTCTGGCAGTCATGAAGTGGTATTCAGTGAGTAAGACAAACGTTTCTAGTGACCATATGTATGGGCTTCCGTGGAGGAGTTGATGAAAGTAGCTAATAGCATTACAGTTGTTTTTTTCCAGCACCACATCTGACTGTTTGCATTTACATATAATGGTGAGGCTTTCACCTTTTAATGGAGTGATTCTGAAGAGTCCTGGCTTGGAGTTGCTTAGGTGAATTGCATTTTTTGTTCAGATTTTCACTCAGACTACAGTTAGAGCAATCAGGGACTTGTCTGACCTCTGCAAACCACTGTGTCTCTGAGGAGAGGAGCAGATGACTCTCCAAGTCCATAGATCCCAATAGGAAGGAAGCATCGAGAGAAGGAAAGACAGAAAAAGCTTCAACAGTGCCAGATCTGGATTATGTTCAGCTCAGGCTGTGGTGTCAGTGATGTAGTGTATTGAAACAGAGTTTGCTCAGGTATGGCATCCTTAATTATTGTGGTGGTTGAATAGACTAGTTAATCCTGGCATCCTATGATGCTTGGGGGAAAACAGTAAGTGGTCCATACCTGTACTTGTTGAAATTCCCAGTTGTAAACAGGGAGGCTCTTCTGTCTTAGCATGACTGTAAAGGTTAATCTCACGTAAAAAGAACGCCCCAGGGACAGAGTTGATGCAGATAATGCTGAGCTTTCCTGCAGTGACAGTGGGGACTTGTGGTTACACAAGCATTGTGCACTTGTGATTCCTATTTTTGTGTGCAGTATGGGAAGTTTAAAAGTAGGTGTTAACCTCTCAGGTTTTTCTCCAATAATGTACATGCTCAGAGGGTTAGGTTTTTTGGTGAGTGTTTTGGTTTTGTTTCTCATTTGAGGTTTTGTTACAGTATCACAGTCTCACAGTATCACCAAGGTTGGAAGAGACCTCACAGATCATCAAGTCCAACCCTTTACCACAGAGCTCAAGGCTAGACCATGGCACCAAGTTTTGTTGTGGGGGTTCTGCCAGTTGTTAATTTCTGCCTTTACTTAGATATTGTTCACACGGTGCAGCAGGTGGTAGTTTTTGGTTTTCCATCAGAACCAGTGCAGTGGAGAAGGCAAGAACGTGTGGGCTGAATGAAGTAGGTGAACCTTTCATGGCAATTAGTTCGAGCTCATTGCGAAATACAATAGTGGAATATGTGTAATGGAGTGAGAGGGAAAGAATGTTATTTAACTTGTCTTGTTAGCTCTGTTTGTGCCTTTTATTAAAACAGGGAAAGTTCAGCCTTTGTCAGTGGAAAGCCTGTTGCCAGGAATGCCTGAGCAGACTGCTTACATCTTTGGACTTAGATTGGTATGTATGTACCAATAGGCATCACTGCAAGTGTTTAATGAGATACTGAACTGCTCACTGAAGGAGAAAATAATTTCCCCCCATCCTGAGCACCTTGGAAAGAAGAACTCTTAGTTCTTATAACTTGATAAATGGCTATTCAGAAACCAGAACTAGAGAGACTTTTTGGCATACACTTAGAAGCTATCATCCTTCCCAGTTCTGGTGTGTTTTTCAATTAACAAGATGGAGTGTTAGCCATTAAGTACAGCTGAAAAGCAGATAGCTCAATAGTTTTGTGTCTGCCCTTCTCAATAAAATACCTGTTTGTTCTGTCTTCCTACCCATGCTCTGAAGAGGAGGGAAAACAGCACTGTACTGCTTAGAACTCATACAGAGTGCCACTCTTTAAAAAATCATAGAATCATAGAAATCTTATGCTTGTGGTGACCAGATCAGCTGTGATTGTGGCAAGATACAAGCAGGCTGGCTTTTGACTTCAAATTGCTGCACTCTTTTTAACCTACCTCTGTTGCAAGCCTGCTTGCTGCCATAGTGGCTAAACCAAGGGCTGCTGGTGCAGTACTGAACTGCAGTGCTCCTTGCAGCAGAATATGCACGTTGGAGAGGCTTTTGTGCATGGCTGCAAAATGCAGGACAGTACACTTCAGAGCTCTAACATTTAGGGAATACACTAGCCTAGCATTGCACTTAACCATAGCACTTTTTCCCAGTGGGGTAACCTTAACTACATAGATATCTTGACTAATGTGACTGTTTTGGTGCCTTGGACATGTTAAAGCATTTCTCTAGTGTGTTGTATTTGGAGCATGAACTGAGGAGAGAGTCATCATATGCGTACACAGAGAAGAGAGATGGAGAGTGATGCTTTTGAATGCTTTGTGGTATTTTTTGGTGTGTTTTCCCCCCTAGTCCAGAATCTGTCATCATAAGATAGTGATGTCACAGTATCAC
>WAAF01020616.1:23374-60184 GCA_013400475.1 Tricholaema leucomelas
TAAGCTGGGGGGCCCAGAACTGAACACAGTACTCAAGGTGTGGTCTAACCAGTGCAGAGTACAGGGGCAGAATGACCTCCCTGCTCCTGCTGGCCACACCATTCCTGATGCAGGCCAGGATGCCATTGGCTCTCTTGGCCACCTGGGCACACTGCTGGCTCCTCTTCAGGCGGGTATCAATCAGCACCCCCAGATCCCTCTCTGTCTGGCTGCTCTCCAGCCACTCCGACCCCAGCCTGTATCTCTGCATGGGGTTGTTGTGGCCAAAGTGCAGCACCCTGCACTTGGAGCCATTGAATGCCATCCCCTTGGACTCTGCCCATCTGTCCAGGCGGTCAAGGTCCCGCTGCAGAGCCCTTCTGCCCTCCAACTCAGTCACATCTGCCCCCAGCTTAGTGTCATCTGCAAACTTGCTGATGACTGACTCGATGCCCTCATGTCATGTCATGGCAGTGGGTTATGAATCAGATGGTTGGTGTACCCGGGTAATTGCAGGACGTCTGCAGCTGCTTGCTGTAGATTTAGTTTCTTAATCCTTCCCTTCCGATATTTCTCTCTTTCCAAAAAAGTCTGTCATCTCCAGAAATGCTCAGACATCATATTAAATGTACAGCACCCCCCCATCTGCTGTTACCTTTCTTTGGGATATTTTTAGCCTGTAATTCCTTTATCCTCATCATGCTGTTCCCGACCCTACTCTGCTGTTTTCTGTGACTACTTCTTCTCCCTGTTCCTTCCCTGCTTCCTTTTTATTTCTATTCTCTTCTCGTTGTTATATATTTCTTTAGTTCAGGGATGTGTTTTTATAGTTTCCAAATGTATACTTCTAGTTTCCAAATGTATACTTCTAGTTTCCAAATATGTACTTCCAGTTTCCAAATATATACTTAGATTATTTGGTATATATAAAAATCAGCTGTTTTCCTTTGAGATGTGGTAATACTCTTCCAAACCTCTGTTTTGGTCTCCCAAATAACCTCTGTAGCTTTAACTTGATTACAGCAATTGATTTCAATAAAATGAGTGATAATTACTGGTTATGGAACTGAACTCTCAGTATCTGGTTTAAAGGAGGGGCATTTCAGCACATCTGTAATGTTGTGCATTCTGTGCTCTTTACTGATAAGGGAAGGAACAAAAATACACTCAGAAGGTCTGAAGAAAATGCTTTGTCAGAAGCAGCTAACTTCAGATTTGTTTTCTGTTGTCACATAGCCAGTTAAGAAAGTCTGAGGCTGTGACTTCCAGGGGCTTCTTAAATAAGCACTGCCAAATGCAATCAATTTAGAAAGAAATACTAAAATAGGTACAGGACAAAAACTGTGTAAGAGTTAAATGTTCACAGTAAAAATGTGTATGGAGTATAGGATTAGTACCATCTTTCAATGCCTGCTAAGGAACTAATGCTTAACATTAGGGTCTTTTTAATCCTGTGAACTAATGTGTCATGGTGGACCACTGATAGAGGATTCATTGCAGAGAAAAACAACTTACAGTATCAGTGGCTTAAAAAGGCTGTACATTTGGTTTGCTACCTGCAGTGTTACTTACTGCTGCTGTGATTGTGTCAACCTCTTTTAAGCAGTTGTATGTATGTGTTCACAGAAGTCAGCATATTTGAGTAGGCTTCACAGCATCATGACTGAGAATGGATTGTGCCCAGAACACTTGTCAGACCCTGAAGCTTCAGTTTCATTAGCAAGTTAACACCCATCTTCCTATTGCACAGCTTCTGCATTGTGCTGCCTGTGATTGGTACCTGCTACAGTACTTCCAGTCCTGGTGCACCAGGAGCTGAATGCTTGAGCCTGGTGGAGTGACCTTCCCATTGGTAGCAGTGGATTCTTGGAGGGCTTTATTCTGGTTCAGATAGCAGAGAATTGTGGATTAGGTGGATCACATCTTGGCAGAATGTCTGGCCTAAAAGAAGAGAAGAATCACAATGGCAGTGTTGCTCCTTCCATGGGAAAACGTTGGGCATGGCAGTGAAACACAATGTCTCTGGTGTTTGCAGCTTACTTTAGAGCATTGAAGGACATGTATGACTGATGAGCTTGTGATACCAAAAGGGACTGATTACTCCTGTGTGAAAGCATTTTGGACGTGACCTGCTGCTTGAGTATGAAGTTGCTCTATGGAATCCAAAAGGGAAGAAATGAAGTAGGGGAAGAGAGACTTAAAAACTCAATCTTGGTAATGGTTAGGGTTATATTATTGTTTAATTTATTCCTTTAATATGAATGGCACCAAGTGGCCAAGGAATGTCAGCTGTCTCCAACTTTCTGTACTACTGAGGAGTTCCTGGTAACCAGTAATAGCTGTAACTGGTTGCTGTTCAAGACAGAAAGATAGCAAAGGCAGAGCAGCAATTGGAAGCATTTGGAAATTAGATACTTTCCAACTTGGCATCCATGCCCTTGTCCTTCAGCACTTTAGTTTTCATTATGGTGTGCATGCCTTTAAGCAGGGTGGGGTTTTTTTTGTGCTTTTTACCTTTTTCTCATAGTTTTATTTCTCTTGATAATCTGGCAGGCATTGCTTCACTGATAGATTCTAATGAGTGTTTTCTGAAGCCAGATTTGGGGTTTGCCTGTAGCTGCCACTGACTAGCAGCCTTGCAAAACTCTTTGTGCTGACTTCCTCCATGAAGTTTGATTTAAGAGGACAAAGCATTTGTAAAAAAAGCCCAAACCACTATGATGCAGATGCTATCTGGGGCACCTCCTGTAACAATAAGCACTGCCACTTCACATAAATGTTTGCTTGCTCTTCTGGAACCCCTGAAGTAGTAGCCTTGGAGGCTGTTCTGAAATCACCACAGAAACTTTGTAAATCCTGAGTACTTGGTGGCTAATATCAATCCCAGATCACTAATTCAGTAACATTTAAAAAGCAAAAAAAACCCAATTTTAAGTATCTTAAGGATTGCATGTTTGTAACTTTAAAGCTTCCAGGAGACCTTGAATGTTTTTCTGATGTATTTACTGCTTTGTCCAGCGCTTGTATGCACATCAGAGGTTTAAATCTATTTTTAGCTTGTTGCTTCACATCAAAATTGATGTTGTTACCATAGGGCTTTTTGTTTCTTTAGTCTAAAGGTTGGCTTGTGCTTTATTTTCTGCTTTTTCCTATGGTAGTCTGGTTGAAGATGTCTCTGTAGGCCTGTACAGTATGTGGAAAATGAACCCAGGTGTTTACCCATGAAGGTATGACAGCTGACTCAGTGAATTCATGCTCAAGTGCTGCACTTCAGGCTGACAAACAGTACATTCAGCTGGCTGAATGCCAGATTCATTCACTTACCAGGTTACATCTAAACTTGGGCTGATGTTTTGTTGTTTGGTTTTGGGTTTTGTTTCTTTTTTGAACAAACAAAACTGTCAAGGAGCCCCCCCAAGCTCACTGTTTTAAAACATGCTTCCTCTTTCCCTTTGGGCATAAGAGCTGGGGGTTGGGGAGGATCCTAGGTACCCTGATGCTATCAGGCATGAAATCTTGTTTGTTGTTTCATTAAACGTTAAAACTTATTCCTATCTGACATCCTAGCGTACCCACAGTGATAATTCATCTGTGTGCAATCTGTCACTTTATATAACAGCCAGAATGGTTCAGGACAAAGGAAGGAAAGCATAGCTTGGTGCTGAATTCTCAAATGTGACAGGAGAAGAAAGAAGATCCTTGTACTTCAGGCATTTTTCAGTTGCAGCTAGGGGCTATTTTTCAGAGCAGCCAAAATCTTCCATCTCTTAGTTAATCCAGTCAATTTAAAATTTCTTTGTGTTTTCTTTTACCTGTAAGTTGTTGACATACATGTAACTGAGCAATACTCTTAATTACTCAAATGCACTGTAAGCAGAATTGTCAGGGTTTGGGGAATGCTTATGAAAGGAATCGTTCTGTTACTGACATTCTGCCTGTGAAGTGGTTATCTTTTCGTGTGGTCTTGATCTAATTACTGTGACAAAGCAAACCCTTTTGTTTTTCATGAAGGTGCTAAATGGAAACGATGAGACTCCTCTGAAGCACAAAACCCACGAATAAAAAGGTGATGACTTGAAATTAGGTGCTTTTAGATCAGTGGTACAGAAACAATTTTGTTTGGTGTAATTGAATAATTGGCATCAAACGAAGCCTGAGAGTGGTGCCTTACCATAAAGTCATCACTAGAATTGGGGTTGAAGCATGCAGAAAGGTGATTAGTGTTATCAGAGTTACCTTAGGGCTTCTCTTTGTGAGCCCAGACACATATTTGTTTCTCTCTAGGATGAAGCAGCTGAATGTATTTGGTAGTCCTGCATCATGTGTGCATAGAATACAATGCAATGCAATGCAATGCAATACAATGCAATACAATGCAATACAATGCAATACAATACAATGGTTTAGGTTGGAAGGGACCTCAAGGATCATCCAGCTCCAACCCCCTGCCATAGGCAGGGACACCTCCCACTAGAGCAGGCTGCTCAAGGCCTCATCCAGCCTGGCCTTAAACGCCTCCAGGGAGGAAGCATCCACAACCTCCCTGGGCAACCTGTGCCAGTGTCTCACCACCCTCACTGTAAAGAACTTCCTCCTAACATCCAGTCTGAGTCTCCCCTCTTCCAGCTTAAACCCATTCCCCCTCATCCTGACATTACCAGACCTTGTCAATAGTCCCTCCCCAGCCTTCCTGTAGGCTCCCTTCAGATACTGGAAAGCCACTATAAGGTCTCCTGGAAGCCTTCTCTTCTCCAGGCTGCAGAGCCCCAACTCTCTCAGCCTGTCCTCATAGCAGAGCTGCTGCAGCCCTCTGAGCATCTTCGTGGCTCTCCTCTGGACCCACTCCAGCAGTTCCATGTCCTTGTGTTGCTGGGGGCTCCAGAACTGCACACAGTACTCCAGGTGGGGTCTGAGGAGAGCAGAGTAAAGGGGGAGAATCCCCTCCCTTGCCCTGCTGGCCACACTGCTCTTGATGCAAGAGTTAAGGGTTAATATCACTGCTTTCATCCCTTTCCTTGTTTTAGGCATCCTGTGATCAGAGCACATACTGTAACACACAGTAGTTACAGGAAAAGATTGTCTTCCTGGCTGATGTCAACCAGGCAGCTTTACAGAGGGAATGCAGGCAGCAGAGATGCCAAGCATGCTAAAGAAGATTAGGAGAACAGTATCTGAAAATCTGAAGTCAACAGCTCCTGTGCAGTTTTGTGGTATGGAGACTCATTTGAGCCTGACTGCCGCAGGGTCAGCCATGTAGTTCATTGAATGGCCAAGGAAGGTTGTAGGATATGTAATGTATAAGGTAATGTAACCAGTAGGATTCATTAGGGATTAGTATTGTACTAAATCTCTGACTGTGATTCTGCTTTATTTCAGCTTTCTGGGATTGATTTTGAGCATTTCTCTGGTCAGCTTGATGCTTTTGTTCTTTAAACTGTATTCCTTACTCTAATATTTTGTCTTGAATTTTGATATTACACAATAATACTGGGTCAAACCTTCTTGTATTACTTGTGTGGGTTGCTGTAATTGTTGATCCCTTTTGTTCCTAGCTTCTTGAATGTCCACTTCTACAAATCATTTCAACCTCTCTTTTATATGTGGTCATACCACATTAGTCTCCATGTCAACCCTTCAAGGATAGCTCTGCTTTCAGAGCCAGCATCCCTTTCATAGGACTGTTACACCTGCCTGCCTCTTCTCCAAGGACTAAGAACCTGGATTACAACTGCTCCACCACCTGAGTGATTCCATCTCCACGGCTCTTTGGTGAGAGTGAGAGAACACCTGAAAGAGCTGTGACCATTACCCATTCTATGCTGTGCTTAGGGAGATGAATTTAATGAGACAAACATTTATTCTTAAGCATAATTTGTCCACTTAATTCTCTTTATGTGCTGTAAAAGGAACACAATGCTTCATCCTTACAAGCAAGGTGTAACAGGCTCAGGAAAGACCATTTAAAAATACTCTGCACTGCTTCACAGTTAGTAGCTCTGACATCCATCTTAAACTATCTGACTTTCCTCTTGGCTCTGGGAAGAAGGAAGTAATCCCACTGCACATCTCACCCCTCAGGAAGGAGGAAAAAAAAACCAAAACCCAACCAAACAAGCCAGCCAACATTATTTCTTTTTGTTTGCTTCCTTTCTGTCTCCCAACCAAAATGTTTCCTTTGTATGATGTCAGGCTTGTTGTTCTAATAAGTAGGGTTGTTTTTACCCATCCTTCCCTCATTCCAGGCCATTTTCTTTATTGCCTCTTCAGTGCCTTGGCAAGGTACAGGAGAAATGCAACATAATAGTAGATGGCCATGCTCTGAGCCAACTTATTTGGCCCTTCCATTTGGTTTCTTCCCTATACATAGTCTCACAAGGCAAATCTGTGTTGCAAAGCACATCTTAACAAGGCTTTAGCAGTCAGCAGTAAGCACAAGTAACATTTGCTAGGTTTGATTTCTGGTTTTGTCTCTGCACTTTTGTGGTCTCTGTCAGGTGGAAGAGTGTAGTATCAACTGTGCTTGTGTGGTGGGGGGGTCCTGTATACATGCTGCAAGTAGCCAGTCATTTCCATTGTAAGGGGTTATTTCCTAGTCTGTGCATGAGCTGGAGAATGAATCTTGTTCACTTCTTTACAACATACTGCGGGCAGTCAGCTTTGATTTGCACTGAGAAGCGATCGCCGATAGGGGTAGGAAAATGTTTATGCTGAAGCCATGTTGATATGTAGGCAAACAAACAGGTCTGTAGTTACATGGTATAGATGTATTACAGTGCACTAGAATTCCTTAGGGTAATTTGTTTCTAAGGAAGAATTAGCAATATAGGATAAAATTTTGGCTTGATACATAATGAGTTATTTTTGTATCGTCTGCAGAAGCCTAACCAGATGTGTGTTCATAACTCTTATCACCACCTCCTGTTACACTAGCAGTTAGAAGCAGGAATTGCTGGTGCAAAATATGTTTTGGCAAACCTGGGTAGTGTTGATTCTCTAGTTGTAGTTGCCATTAAGCACTAAGAATTTTGCTTTGAGGAATGGTAAAACTCGGCTGCCTCTCGAAGCAGAATTAGCTACCTGCAGTGCCTAATGTGCATTACAACAACAGGGAACAGGCTGAGTCAGCTCGAGAGTTGTCAAATCTGGCACTGCTGAGAGAAGATGTATTTGTTTGAGATTTGAAAACCTAATCATGAAGATTTTAATCTCTCTTGATGCTTTATGTAACAGAACATCATGTGATCTCAGGATCTGTGGTGTCGTCACTGTTCGCCCTGCTTGTTTTTGTTGATCGTGACCAGCCACTGTTAAACTCAGCAAACTTTGAATAGGAGTGAGTGGATAACCTTTAACGGACAAGGCTTTGTGATTCTAGAGAGTGCTGTGGAGTTCAGGACCCATGGTTAATAGTGGAATGCTAATCTTATGGCTGCCAAGGACTGAGAGGTATTTCTTCCCACCCTCCATCTGGGGGAAACTAGTCAGCAGGTACTAAATAGATATATCAATGAAAGTGATACTGGTCCAGAAACACAGCTCTGACCAAGTAACCATGAAAGTGTTATTTGTGGAACTGGAACAGCATCTAAAGAGGTATTTATGGAGTTTGTCATTTTTAGATGCTTGATTTACTTCCCTTTTTTTAATGGTTTCTTAAAGTATTTTGTTTGAGCAAGTACTTCAGAATGTTTCTTCTAAACCAAAGTGCTTGGCACTTATTAAAACTAAACTATTTCAAGCTAAGAGTATCATAGTGATTGAGTACTGTGTTGCACAGAGTAGTTTACTCACTAAAAATCTGTATGTCTGAGAGAAAAATCTCTACTGCAATATTTAATCCATATTATAAGATGTTTGCCATTACTTTTCTTTCCTCTTCCAGAAATGGTGCTCGAATTACTGTGAATCTGAACTTGTGTAATGCTAAACAACAACAAAAAAAAGGCTTTTAGTGTCCAAATCTGTATTCATTTGAGCATTTTTTTTCTGTTCATAATATGCTGGTTTCTGTTTTGTTGCACACTTCCATAATCAGTCTTGTTAAATATTTGGAGAGGCATTGAAATACAGCTTAGTCTTTTGAAAGTTGCATTTATTAATCTCCTTTAACATATGAACAGTGAAATATGAAGTGCATGGGTTTAATCTGCTTAATTCTAGTGCTGAAAAGAAGTACCAAATAACTTGGTGAATGGGAAGAATTATTTTACCAAGTTAAAGATATATATGACAGTGGAGAGGAAAAAACCACCCTGATTTCACAGGACATAGTTGTTTCTGTGTACAGAAGGTAAATGCCTTCTGTGGGAGGGAGCACAGAATGTGTTCTTCATAACTTCTGATCTCTGAAGTGGCTCTTCTCTTATACCACACCCTTAAAATCCAAAACTCTTGCACTTATGAATCCTGACCAATTAATACCAACTAATGGTTCACCTGCTATTCTTGTTATGTTATATTTGTGGTGTTGCCTCTGGAGAATATAAGTTTTTTGACTTTTGTGCTAGTTTGAAGCTATCTAGAATGTTTTGGTGAGAAGAACTAGATTACAGGCTGTGAAAGGAAAACAGTGGTGATGGCTACTTCCCTCATAGGCTTGCTGAGATGTATAAAAACATAAGTCAAAACATAGATAAGACACTTGGCACCACTCTAGCTTGGGCTGCTGCTGGGGAACTGGCTGGGCTGCATCTTACTCTCTAACCTCACCCTCCATTTTGGGCTAATCCACTTTGCTTCCTAACCCCCTGGCCGAGCCTTCATTCTTCCTTGGGACTGGGGTAAGGTTGAGAGGGGTAGGGGGAAGGTGAAGGGGTGGTTGGGAGCTCCTCCTGGGGACTCAGGTTTCTGGGAGGGCTGTTGTGTGTCTGTATTACCTTTTTACCTTGTCTATGTCTGTCTATAACTGTATATACTGTAACTATCTGCTTGTACATTGTGCCAGCTGTAAATATAAGCTTCATTCATATTTCCAGAGCTGGCTGAGCCTAGTCTGGGTGGTTTCTAAAGTGTGGGGGGGGTGGCTGGGAACACCCAAACCATCACACCTTTGTGAACAGAGCCTTTTTAAAGAATATAAATGTCCACATCGGAAAACTTCTTTAAAAGTAGCTTTTAGTGTCTTCAGCATTCGACAGCTTCTGCAAACTTGTCTGAACTTGCAAATGAATGTTAGAATGTTCAAATATTCATTTGAATGCCTAAGGAACCAGCATGATGGAAGTCTTCTATAATGGCATTTGAAATGCAGTGACAGCAGGTACTTCATGCTTGAGCAGTGTGTGTATGCAGCAAGGACCTGTGTTGTCCTATATTGCTGAATAAGAAAGGTAGCATTGAGATTGCTTTTTTTAGTAGGAGACAAAGTATGTAGTGAAAAATTGTGATGAATCAGGCATGTGATTTTTCTCAAACTTCATTATTAAGAGGTTTTGCTATAACAGATGTTTACTGATACACATAGAATGATGTAGCACCTCTTGTCATAACCCAAAATCTGCATCACAGCCTCAAGTTGTGCCGGGGGAAGTATAGGCTGGATGTTAGGAGGAAGTTCTTCAGAGAGAGAGTGATTGGCATTGGAATGGGCTGCCCAGGGAGGTGGTGGAGTCACCATCCCTGGGGGTGTTTAGGAAAAGACTGGATGAGGCACTTAGTGCCATGGTCTGGTTGACTGGATAGGGCTGGGTGCTAGGTTGGACTGGATGATCTTGGAGGTCTCTTCCAACCTGATTGATTCTATTCTATTTTATTCATACAAACAATGTGGATGATTTCTTCTGTATTCTTCAGCAGGCTACTTAATGTTTACTTCTTACTGTCTGTTTAGTTTCTCTTGCAGAGATGCTGGGTTTGCTCTAGTTGTTTTTCAGTGAATCAAGACTGGCAGACTGGCCAGGTGGGGGTTGGTCTCTTCTCCCAGGCAACCAGCAACAGAACAAGGGGACACAGCCTCAAGTTGTGCTGGGGGAGGTCTAGGCTGGATGTTAGGAGGAAGTTGTTGCCAGAGAGAGTGATTGGCATTGGAATGGGCTGCCCAGGGAGGTGGTGGAGTCACCGTCCCTGGGGGTGTTCAGGAAAAGCCTGGCTGAGGCACTTAGTGCCATGGTCTGGTTGACTGGCTAGGGCTGGGTGCTAGGTTGGACTGGGTGATCTTGGAGGTCTCTTCCAACCTGGTTGTTTCTATGACTGTCATGGCACCATATATTGCAAATGAAGGAGAAACATTAACATCTCTTGCAGCTGTTCTTGGATAATGTTCATATGTTTGAGGTTTTTTTCTTTACAAAACTGACCCTACTGAATATGTGGAACAAATCCAAAGAACCATTTGACTTTCTTGGGGTTAGACATAGGTTCCCTTCTGAGAAAATGTGTGCAGTTGCTCCACCTTCCTCTAGAAACCTGCATACAATTCCCAGGTCATTTGAAACCCTTCAGGATACTGACAGATCTGGAAGATACTGGAAGAGGGGAGATTCCGACTGGATGTTAGGAGGAAGTTCTTTACAGTGAGGGTGGTAAGACACTGGCACAGGTTGCCCAGGGAGGTTGTGGATGCTTCCTCCCTGGAGGCATTTAAGGCCAGGCTGGATGAGGCCTTGAGCAGCCTGCTCTAGTGGGAGGTGTCCCTGCCTATGGCAGGGGGTTGGAGCTGGATGATCCTTAAGGTCCCTTCCAACCTAAACCATACTATGATTCTATGACACAGTGGATCTCTTCCCACTTGCAGTTATTGGTCAAGTGTAATTTACAGCATACTGAGAAGGGCTTTTACTCTGAAGATACCTTGTCATTTTAAGTTCAGCTGCCACAATGAAGTCCAAGATCTAGAATTAGACTCTTGAACTTGCCAGCGTGCTTTGGAAAATTGATCTCTATTATCTATGTGCTACTGAGGAGCTGTCTAGCACTAGGCAGCAGGAAATGGTTATTATATGGATATGCAGGAGGTCCTACTTCTCTTTTAGTGCAGAGCACACACAAGCATCCGCATCCACTTGAGATCCATTATCATCAGCACCTCTCCATGTTCATAATAAACAAAGGGTGTTGTGGCATCACTCCTAGTTCTTTTTGAAACTTGATTGTAAATGCAGATGATGTGAGCCTGTCAGAAAACATTTCAGTCTCTGGTTATGGCATTAGCTGGAAGAAGGCAGTGCTGGATGACCCATCTAACTCTTGGGATGGTTAAGGTGGGATGGTAGTTAAAATGCATGAATAATACTGAAGCCATTTGCGCTATTATATTTAGATCATCCCTATCCAAACTTCAGTGGGTTTAAAGCATAAGTTAGTGAAGAGCATTTAGTCTCTATCTGTTGATACCAAGGGATAGAAATCCCACTATAGGTATGAACTATTCCTTGCTGTTTTTAAAAGGCAGGCCTTAATTCCTCAATATAGGCTGGATGTTAGGAGGGAGTTCTTCATAGAGAGAGTGATTGGCATTGGAATGGGCTGCCCAGGAAGGTGGTGGAGTCACCATCCCTGGAGGTGTTCAAGAAAAGCCTGGATGAGGCACTTAGTGCCATGGTCTGGTTGAGTGGCTAGGGCTGGGTGCTAGGTTGGACTGGATGAGCTTGGAGGTCTCTTCCAACCTGGCTGATTCTATTCTAATAAGCAAGTATTGAATAGATACACGAAAAATGAAAACCTAAGTCTAACAGCCCTTGAAAGCTAATATTTTCTCAATGGAAAGGTAATTGTTTAGTTAAATCCCATTTTGTTCCCTCCAGAGATTTTAAGGATGCCTTTCAAGTGTGTTCACATCTTTTGATCTGCTGGTGTAAGTAAATTTCCCCAACCTCTGAATCAGTTCACTGACTCTTCTACCTGGTTTAGTTTATCAACAGCTTGCAGAGTTCTTCAGAAGTCAAGCTGAAAAACAGGTTTGGACAAGCTAATTCAAGGCAGGAGCCTATCTCAGTTGCACCAGTGCTGTTCAGTGACTCAGGCATTCACTTATAAATATTTTTGTTTATAGCTGTCATGACTACTTGAACTGCCTGACTGATGTTACTGTCTGCTTGCCAAAGGTCTCTAGCAATTAGTAGTAGTTGGGCAGAGTCAGAGAGGGATTCCCCTGTTCTGTAGCTAGCGTGGGAGCAGGCAGTGTCTTCCTGGATGGAAGGCTGCCTAGGGTGGTTTTTGGAAGAGGAGGCTTGTCCTCTGTGCTTGGTTAGGCATTGCAGCAGTGGTTCTCTGGCTCCACCAGTGAAGCCAGAAGAGGGGCTTTAAATCATGTGTCACAGCAGGGGTTTTCTGTCCTTCCTCTAACTTGACAGCAGTGTGGCACTTCACCACATTGATGCTGTACGAGAGTAGCCACTGGGCATCTGGGCTAACCCTGCAGGAGAATGAGGAAATGTACCAGGCAGCTGTATTGAACTTCCAGACATTATTGAGTTGCTCATGTCAGACTTTTGATGTTGGAATTGGTTGGGGTTTGTTTCTTGTAGTTTTGTGGTGAGGTGGGGGATTAAGATGCAAAGGTTCAAGATGTCATCTTACCGATAGTGGTTTCTGGAGGATGAGGTAATTGTTTATAAGAAGAGAAAGGTGCCTGACAGAGTATGTACATAGCACCTTGTTGTATAGAGAAGAATCTCAAAACAGCCAATGAAACATTTTTTAGGTGGATATCCACCAGGAAATGGACATCAGCAGTATCAGAGAGAACTGCACTTAGTACTGGACAGGACTGCTTCATAAACAGGATTCCAGCCATAAATGTAGCCAACTCTGCATAAAGACACTTACTTAGACATTGAGTAGATATGAAATCATGTGTTGTAATCTTTCCTTTGCAAATTGTGTATCAAGAGCACATTCTTTCTTGTTCTCAGAAAGCCTCGCTCAAAAGAGCAGCTAAATGTCAGTGGTGTCTGCCCCACATGGCCACCATGGATCACACAATCTGTAGGTTCTTGTATTGTTCATAAGCTGGAAGATGTGGTCCTGGGGGAAAGGGAAGCTTTCTATTGCCTGTAGTTCCTTTAAAGGACCACTAAGGCACTGGAGAAGGCTGATTTCCACTTGAAGATGATCCAGTACTTGGGCATGTATGGGCTTTTGCAGATAACATGGACCTATGCAAGCCATTGGCAGTCTCTGGCCCACAGTCACAGAATCATAGAATGGTTTAGGTTGGAAGGGACTTCAAGGATCATCCAGCTCCAACCCCCTGCCATAGGCAGGGACACCTCCCACTAGAGCAGGTTGCTCAAGGCCTCATCCAGCCTGGCTTTAAACGCCTCCAGGGAGGAAGCATCCACAACCTCCCTGGGCAACCTGTGCCAGTGTCTCACCACCCTCACTGTAAAGAACTTCCTCCTAACATCCAGTCTAAATCTCCCCTCTGCCAGCTTAAACCCATTCCCCCTCGTCCTAACGTTACTAGACCGTGTAAATAGTCCCTCCCCAGCCTTCCTGTAGGCTCCCTTCAGATACTGCAAAGCCACTCTAAGGTCTCCTGGAAGCCTTCTCTTCTCCAGGCTGCAGAGCCCCAACTCTCTCAGCCTGTCCTCATAGCAGAGCTGCTGCAGCCCTCTGAGCATCTTCGTGGCTCTCCTCTGGACCCGCTCCAGCAGTTCCATGTCCTTCTTGTGTTGGGGGCTCCAGAACTGCACACAGTACTGCAGGTGGGGTCTGAGGAGAGCAGAGTAAAGGGGGAGAATCCCCTCCCTTGCCCTGCTGCCCACACTGCTCTTGATGCAGCCCAGCACAGGGTTGCTGTCTGGGCTGCATGTGCACACTGCAGGCTCATGTTGAGCTTTTCATCAACCCAGACCCCCAGGTCCTTCTCCTCAGGTGCTCTGGGACATGCTCAACATGTGCTGAACTGGCACATCTGTGTTCTGACTGTTCTCTTTGGTTTGTAGCGTGGCAGAGTTACAGGAAAGGAGCATTGTGCTGAAGTACTACTTCAGAACCATAAGGCGCGGTCGGGGCAGATTAAAACACCCATTTATTTGCTTTTAGGTAATTTTCAAAGCAGCTTTTATGCATACCTCATTTCATAGTCTTATGTACTTCCTGAGATCTCTTGCTTTCTATTTCAGTGGTATTTTAGAATTTTCTTCCTTTAGTGAGGAAAGCCTGAATGTGTTTTATATGGAGGTATGTCCTTGGGGATTTCTGCAGTCATGAGTCAGCAGGACTTGTCTCTTAAGTCCATGAAGCTACGCCTGGGTTAGGAAGCCTGGGAGTACTTTCCCACTCCAGGGTATAGCTGCACCTGTTTCACCATGCTGTGCTGAGTTGAAGCACAGGCACACATCAGATTCCACCCAAATCCTTTGTTTCACAGGAAGGGAGGGTGAAAAGGGGGAAAGCAAAGGCTGGGCAGGAAATCTTCCAGCAAATGCCTGTTTTAGTTGTTGATAAAGGGAGAACAAAGCTTTGGGATCTCTCACACTGTACAATAAAGCTGAGAGACCTGGGGCTGCTTAGCCTGAAGAAGAGCAGCCTGAGAGGCGATCTGTTTGATGCTCAACAAAAGCTAAAGTGTGAGGAGCCAGAGGATGGGCCCAGGCTCTTTTCAGGGCTGTGTAGTGCCAGGACAAGGGCCAATGGCCACAAACTGAAACCCAGGAGGTTACATCCAAAGATGAAACTTCTTTGCTGTGAGAGTGCTGGAGCCCAGGAGCAGGCTGCCCAGGGAAGTTATGGAGTCTCCTTCTCTGGAGAGATTCCAAACCCAGATGGACATTCCAATCCTGGGCAACCTGCCGTGGGTGACCCTGCTTTAGCAGGAGGGTTGGACTAGATGATCTCCAGAGGTCCATTCCAACCCCTACCATTCTATAATTCTATGCAGTAAATCTGGTAAATCAGTTTCTGTTTCTGAAGTTCCCCTCCATGCTTCCTGAATGGGTGAATAGAATAGAATAGAATCAACCAGGTTGGAAGAGACCTCCAAGATCATCCAGTCCAACCTAGCACCCAGCCCTAGCCAGTCAACCAGACCATGGCACTAAGTGCCTCATCCAGTCTCTTCCTGAACACCCCCAGGGACGGTGACTCCACCAGCTCCCTGGGCAGCCCATTCCAATGCCAATCACTCTTTCTCTGAAGAACTTCCTCCAAATTAAAGTTTCCACTTTGCTGTAAAAATACTTTAAAAGGTAATAAATTGAGCATGTTTAAATGCACCCTGAATGGAACACTACATCTTGAATTGTTTTCTAGATTTTTAGGATAAACTGTGGATTTGGACACAATCAAAGTGGAGTTTTTTGACTGCTCAGAAAGATATATTACAGATTTATGTAATGCATATACATTAGAGCTAGGGGAGTTCATCCAGAGGCCCTTCACCTACTTGGTCATTCCTATTGCTTATACCTTAGAAACCATTTGCCAGTGATTGCAAAGAGACTGAAACTGTAGGAGTGTGGTTGGGCAACTGGATAAAGGTCTGTTGTGAAGAAAGTGGCATAGTGGATGAGGCACTTAGTGCCATGGTCTGGTTGATTGGACAGGGCTGGGTGCTAGGTTGGACTGGATGATCTTGGAGGTCTCTTCCAACCTGGTTGACTCTATATCAGAACTCCACTGTATTCTAGTAGGCACTTAACAGAGTTGTGATGGTGGGAGTTTATTATTGTTTAATAGAATGGCCTTAAAAATGGTCCTACACAACAAAGTGGTAACAGTGAACTGCCACATCAAAGGGTGAGTGGTGGCAGACCTTCATCCTCATTCATGGTAGATGGGATTCTTCATCCTGGGTGCTCAATGTGCAGCTGTGGTCTTAACCTTATGTTTTGTTTCTTTTTTCCTTCGATCATAATTGACTGGTTTTAATAATTTATTTAGAAGCCAAAGTAGAAAACTTCTTTCCAAACTCCCTGATGACTATGGGGCAAGGTTACTTAATGCTAGTGGGGGGTTGGCTTTTTCTAGTGTGATAAACTTCTGTGGGAAATACAGGCTTAATTTCAAGTGTTGAATTGAAAAGTGACCATCAAAAGGAAAATGATATTCAGTGAGAAGTGCAGACCAGCTACTATGCTGTATAAATAATTTCTTAAGCATGGCTTAAATTATTAACCAAATCAGGATTTTCAGTATAGTTTCATGAGGAACAATTAGAAAAAGGGGAGGAAGTAGGAAAAAAAAAAGGAGAAGGAATTAAATGGTTTAAAATGTGTAATTTAGAAAAAAAGCCATGTAGGCTTTACAGGGCACTGGGAACAGAAAATGGAGGAACTTTGAATTCTTCATGTCTCCCCCTTAGAATCACAGAATCAACCAGGTTGGAAGAGACCACTAAGATCATCCAGTCCAACCTATGACCCAGCCCCATCCTTCTTCCACAATTAGCACTAGTCAGTAAAATGTAGTATTCCCACTTCATGTGACTTAAGGAAACAGAAGATACTATGAGTTTAAAAAATAACATATGATCCCTGCCAGTTACAGGTTAAATTTGCTATGTTTTGATTACTAAATCCCACTCTATGCTATCAAAACAGGCTGGGATGGGTGGGTGTCAACAGCTGTCCCAGAGCCTCTCCTGGGCTGTCAGCCCCCTGGGTCAGAGGTGCTGTTTAATGCAGAAACATTCAGATTTCCAAAGGCTTGTGTCTCTGTGCCAAACCACTTCCTACACTTGCAGTGTTTCTTTTGTTATGTTAAGTGTAACTCGAAATGCTCCAGTGACTTTTTCCTCCCCTCTTCATTTGATTTTGGAGGTCATGGTTGAAATATCTTTTGCTGTACCGTTAGAAGAAGTGGGATTAAATGCTATTGTGAACGGTTGGTGTCTGATATGTTCTGTTTGAGAAGAGCATTGCATGTGGAAGCTGTGCTAAGCCCAGGGAATTGAATACTCTTTTTTTTTGGTAAAAAAGAAGTTAAATCTAAAATTACTTAAAGCAAATTTCACATAGAGGAAAAAGGAATTTCAGTGCCATGCTTTGGATAATGAAACTTCAATTGTAATGTTTTATCATTTTTCAATATATGCTGCTTTATGACACTTAGTATTTTTTTTTCCTCCTCTTCCATCCTGAGGATAGTGGCAGCATGCAGAGTGACATTGTATGCAGCTTTGCAGAGGAAAGAAAATCAATTCCTGGCTCAGATGTCTCACTTCAAAACTTTCAGGATGCTGAAACAGTTGGTAGATCTTTTTCAAGTTGTAGTCTTTGGTCAAGGGCATTTTGTGGGATATCGAAGAAGATTTTCACTTTTAATGATGTGAAATATCTTTCCTACTTGTTTTAAGCTTGGGTATGAAATCAGGGAAACACGATTCCCAAACTAGATTACTATTGCAAATGTGTAACTCTTTAAATGTAGGTGGTGTAGTGTCTGGATAAAGCTTTGGATTCTGAATTATGATGGACTTCACAATGAATGTGCAGAAAACAGGGTTCTTCATCTCAACCGTATTGTTGAGTGGTTATCTATGACTGATGTCAGGAAAGAAGATGACACAAGCTTTTTTTTCCAAGCATCAAAACTGTTTTAGATGCCTGGTATTTCCTTGTAGAGTTCTCTCTGACAAGTGGATTATCTGTGTTCATCTATATCCAGGTAGAATAGAATAGAATCAACCAACCAGGTTGGAAGAGACCTCCAAGATCATTCAGTCCAACCTAGCACCCAGCCCTAGCCAGTCAAGTAGACCATAGCACTAAGTTGAAACCAGTACCCCTTGTCCTGTTGCAACAGGCTCTGCTAAAAAGTGCCTGCCCTCTTTGAAGCAAGTGGTTACTGACCTTATTAGAGCTAGGATAAGGCATGCTGTTTTGTCTTGGGTTGCATAATGCTTCATCCTGTTCACTCAGAATAGAAGAGAATCAGTCAGGTTGGAAGAGACCTCCAAGATCACCCAGTCCAACCTATCACCCAGCCCTATCCAGTCAAGTAGACCATGGCACTAAGTAGACCTTTTGTTTTGTCAGCATTTGAATTGGTAGAATCATTATAACCCTCATTAAAAACAACTCGGATTGACTTAGCAATTAGTTGCCTGTCAAAGAGAAAGGAGATATTCTCAGAAGAGATAGTGAGAACCATTCCTCTGTTTGTCTTTTGATCTCATATGGCTTATCTTCTTGGTTTAAAACGCAGCCTCCTGTCTCCTGTGCAGAACACACAGCATGATATTTCTGTCTTATGTATTGTGATTAAAGACAGTCAGGTTATTTCTGAAACCCCACTAGGGTGTATGTATTCTTTCTGCTGAATATTTGTTTAGTTATGCTTTATGCTTGCACATTTTGGGGGGGGGGGGAGTAGAAATAGAAATATAGCACTTCATTTCACTAGCATCTTGCATAGCTTTCCTTTTGGTCTGTTACTCATGGAACTAAAAGAACAGTACTTAGCAAACCAAATTAGAGATGCAGATAAGTTGACAAGGGAGGAAAAGGACACATTTAGGAAAATTGATGGAGTAGTATCTGGTAGCAATAGGTTCTTCAATTTAGCAGAGGTATGTAAATTGAAATTGGTGGAATTCAAGATAGAAATAAAATGTGTTGGCCTGTGAAGCTGAGCAGTAAGGTCTCAGTAGCGTGGTTTCTTTAAATCAAGTTTCAGGCTGGAAAAGGAAGTTGTCTGAGATGCTGTGATCTTTATTTAGATTATCCAAAAGGGATTTTAAAAACTTCTTTTTTTTTGTTTGTCTGTTATTTTTTTCCTTAGTTTGAAAAAAAAAAGGGGGAGAGGGAGGGAGATGTCTTACTGCAGGGAAAGAAGATAAACCAGGCAGCTTCTCCAGCCTGTATTGTGCCTTTATTTAGATGAAGAAGAAGAAAAGAATGGCTTATTGAAATAAATAATGCTTTAGACCTCGATGTCAGCTGCAGCCAGCATTCCCTCTTTAGCTTGGATAAATTTTGTCTAAGTTTGGTACTGGAAGGGTTGCTGTCAGTGCACAAGTAGTGTTTTGGATTTATGAATAAGGCAGAATAGTACTTCACTGCTTATCAACCATTTTTAGATGCCAAGGGAAATGTGAAGTCAGATGTCATGTAGAATCTAATTACTGTAGTCTTTTTTTTAGTAATTAACAGATTATTTTCCCCCTCAACTGCTTTTGTAGTTAAAAACTGCATTTGAAATGTGCAGGATCTGAGCCTGTCTATAGCATAAGATCAAAGTGTGCTGTCGCAAACTGCTGTTTGCCAGCGCGATTTCTGGTATGGTCTCTTATGTGTAACAGTCAAAAGATGACATTTAAACTGAGGAGATGCTTGTCTAGGACTTTTAAAGTTGGCATCTAAAAGGAGCATGCATTGACAAGGTACTTGAAGGATCAATTTTGAAATGAAAGCATTTTTTTAGCGTGCACACAGAAATATGCTAAAAGAGGCTTTCATAGAGACAAAATGATTCTGTGGTGCAGCATACCTCATTATGTACTTCAGATGAAAAGCACTTTTATCAAGTGCTTAGAATGATTAAATTGAGACAACAGGGAATTATTTAGTGGGAGAAACAGTGTTTAAGAACTCAAACACTATGAAAGGTAAAGCATGCTAAAAATTCTTTGAATGATGTATATGTTTCACACAGAATCATCCAGGATGGAAAGGATCTCTGAGATCAAGTCCAGTTGTTTCACCTGCTCCACCAAGTCAGTCATGTCCCCACCAGATCTATATGGCTTTTAAACACATCGAGGGATGGTGACTCAACCACTTCCTAGGCAGCCTGTTCCAGTGTCTGACAACCCTTCACGTGAAAACATTTTTACTAGCATCCAACCTAAACCTCCCCGGGCACAGCGTGAGGCCATTCCCTCTTGTTCTCTCATTACCTGCTTGTGAGACCAGTGCTTACCTCTCTACAACCTCCTTTCAGGTACTTGTAGAGAGCAGTATGGTCTCAATTTAATCTGTTAATGTAGTTGAAGGTAGCTCTGGTGAGCTACTTGTTTAGCAGTGTATTATATTCTGCCCTGGTCGTTTCTCAGTGACTCATCTGCAGGTACTGTTTTTAGGCTGGTGGGCTGGGGTGTTTTCTCTATTTATGCGGTTTGTGGATGCTCCACAACACGCAGGCTTCCAAAGCCCACGTTCCTCTCTGTAAGGGGCTTCCTAACAAACGATCCTTGTCGTGTACCCAGGGCTAACCCAGGCATGAATTGGCCCAGCCCAGCACAGACCCAGACTGGCTTTACTGGAATGAGAAATTCTGTAGCCTTTCTCACCTCTGCTCCCGGGAATGTGAAATGAATTGTAAGCTTTTGCAGAAGTTTAATATGGTGTAGTATCTGTTAATGAGCTGTTAAGAGAGATGCTACCAGAAGGTTTTGGGTAATACAGTAGTTATCTTGACTACCTTCTAGTGCTATGGAGGAGGGTGAGTGAGTCAAAACAATCTGAATGAAGTGCATATTGAATGTGATGGTGGTGGGGATCCGAGGGGGGAGAGACAAATCAGTGAGCAAGCAAGAGGAAAGGGCCTTTGGAGGATTATTTTCCTTAGGTCTTCCATAGCTTGTGTTACTTCTTAAACTATATATATATTTAAAAGTAACAGCAAAATACCAACCTTTCAATGTGGAGTTCAGTCTCTTGTCAAGCAGATGACAGTGTGTTGAGGCAAGAATATCAGAGATTAGTAGTGTTCTCCCCTCCCTCCTCCACACCTCCCCCCCCAATTTTGGGGATAAAAATAGCATGCTATATCTTTTTATTTCCTAGATGATCTGAGAGCTCAAAGCTTTCTCAGCCACAAAGGGACACTAAACAGTTTGCTTTTTTTTTTACAGTGGGCAAAGCAGAACATGCATTTCAATGTGCAGTCCTACTTACACAGCTGACAGTGTTCTATTGAATCACAACTCTGCTCGTAGGCATCTAAAAATAAATGGAGGAACTTGCTAAGGGCCCACTGAAGTTAATGGCTGATGGCTGATGAGTTCAGTTGGAATTAGATTGAGGATTATAGCTCTATCTCTTCTTTGTGTGGTCATATTAATATAAATTAAAAGAGGGCAATGTCACTGTTAATTTAGTCTGAGAATTGTATAATTTGTTCTGTTGTAAGTGAAATTGTGGCAGATAATTATCAACTGATGTGGCAGCGTCAACAATTGCCTTGGAATGAATCTATGCTTTTATTTTTACATGTGGAAAAGAAAATACATCTGAATGTCTCCTGTCTGTCCTTGTAACAGCAAAACAAGCACTTTCTGTTCAGGGCATGAGAGTTTGCTGTCTTCAAGGGAGTTAGTGTATGAGAACCTAATTAGCAGAGATAAGAGTTAGGTGTTTTCACACCTAAACTGCCCTTTTCTAATTAAGAACTTCAGGACCCCGAGGTTGCCCCTGAGCTTGTGTCCAGCTGCATTTTCATTAATTCCAACATTTCCAGTAACTGCCGTGGCACGGGGCCATTTCTGATGTTTTGAAGTCCAATCCTTGATAAAACGTTAATTTAGATAGTCTAGGAGAGGCATTGATAGAAGATTCTGGGATGGAGATTGTGCTTTTGGAGCTGCTTATTGTATGTCTGTCTTGATTTCTGAATATGATGAGTATAGCTGCGTGCAGTGAGTAAACTCTGCAAAGGAAGTTGTTAGCTGAAGTGTTCATACAAGGTGTCATTATTGGTGTTTGTCCATTGGGAAGCAGGAAACTGGAATCTGATTAGTATGTTCTAGTGTGTTGCATCTAATTGTTGTTAAATGTGCAAGTCAGTACAAGCAAAGGTTTGGGGTTTTAAGCATCCTATAATTCTAACCCTGTTAGGTGCTATCCTCTGCCACTTTCCCGGGTACTCAGAGGGTGAGAGCTGTGCCCTTGTGGGATCCTGTGCATTGTATGCCGCACGGGGGAAAGTGACTGTGAGGAGCTCTTGTTCTTGTATGTGACCTCTGTGATGAACAGGATTAGTTTGTACTACTCTGATGGCATTACTGAATGAAAGAATAGTAGCCTAGCACAACATAAACTAAGAAGGATGATGTAGATACGCAAATGCTAAATTTAGCTTTAAGATGATTATTCTGTGCCTCCTGACTTTCCTGCTTCTCTGGAAGCAACACCTGTGAAATAAATGCAACTTCTAGTTCTTGAGTAAGTTTGCTAGGAAGAATTGGAGGGGTTTTAAACTTTATTTTTGTGCCTTTAAGTTAATACCTGGTGATCATGCAGGTCTAAGAAATAGTGGGTTTGGAGGCTGGCTGTTTCTTGTGGCAGTTATTTTGTGATGGTCTTGGTTCTCCTTCATATCTTACTGATAGAGGAGGATCACTTGGACTGTCTGGCTGCAGTGGCTGTGTTCCACGAGAGGAGTGTAACATTTGGTAAGAAATAGACCATAGTCAGGTGGGAGAAGATTATTGTTTGGTGTTGATTATGGATGCAAATGCTGCAACTTTTTAAAGACTAAGTGCTGTATGGTATGATCTAACAGTAGGCCTTTTCCCTGATACTGCAGAATAGCGTCGGATGGGTTGATGGATGGAGAGCGGCATGTGTGCTTTCTGGGAATGATCTGAAACGGTAATGGTTTTGGGGACTAATGAGGCCCACGTAAGGCATCGTGGCCGCTCTGGCAGCTTTACCTGCGGCGTGCCTCGGTGTGCGTGTATGCCGTTTGTACTGCCGTGCACAGGCGGAGCGGGCAGCGTGGTCAGGTTCGGTTTCCATTCTGCGTGGATGGAATCTGCCGAGCCGGGGGCAGCACGCCCATCGCCGGGCAGCCGCCGGTCGCTAGCGGCAACCCGCGAGGCTCGGCGCGGGCGGCGCTGCCGTGGGCCGATAGGTGGCAGTGTCGGCGCGGCGACGGGCAGCCCCTCGGCAGCGTGGCCGCGCTCCCGCCGGCGGCGGCTGGCAGCCCGGCGGGCTGTGCCGGGGTTCCCTGCCGCTCTCCAGATCCTTCAATTATTATCACTGTGTTTAATTCCCTCTCCATTCGTGCGGGCGGACATCGGCACGGTGAGCCGCGCTCCGGCAACCCGCGCGTCAGGACTTCAGGGGGCGGAGGTGGCGAGCACAGTCCCATCCCGGGCACAGTCCGGTCCCCGTCACGGGCGTGGGGTGCGGGCAGGGCGCTGCCTGCCTGGGGGGCTGCGCGAGTAGGGGTATGTATTGGGGGGGGACGGGACGGGGACGTTGAAGCGCGCCTAATGAGATGCGGCGATGTAGGGGGTGGGGCCTGAGCGGTGGTACAGCCAATAGGCGGAGGCGGCGGCGCATAAATTATGGGGGGGGCCGGGATGGCCAGGTTTTGTGCGGCGCGGCGGAGCTCTGACCTCGGAGCTGGCCGAGCGCAGCCCCGCGCCCTGGAGGGTTCTACCGTCCGGCCCCGCCGCCACCGCCCCGCCGCTCGGCGGAGCTGCCCCGCCGCCCGGTGCTTACGCACACGGCCGGAGAGAGAGAAGTGAGACTGATTTCTGTGGGCAGCGTCTCTGGCCGCGATTGCATGAATGCCCAATGTTGTAGACCAGTGGCAATGGATCTAGGAGTTTATCAACTAAGACACTTCTCAATTTCTTTCTTATCGTCTTTGCTGGGTACCGACAACTCATCCCTGAGGCTCGACAGTAGGTAAATAAGTGTTGTGTCCGAGGGGTTGTGCCAGCGCAGCGGTAGCCGGGCAGGTGAACGCAGAGCTGGCTCCTTTGTCCGGGAGAGCCGCAGCGGCAACTCCGGGCACCCGCATCGCCTCACCGGAGGGGCTGCCCGCCCCAGCGCCGAGCGCTTGTGCCGCAGCCTGCAGTTAAGCTCCATCTTTGTGGTCTGTTCGGGAGCAAAATGTCGGGATATCTGATCCGGCTGCAGGCGGGGGATTCGGGGTGGCTTCATAGGTTGTTCTGCTGCATTGGAGCATCCCGGTTAGGCGGCGGCGGCGGCTGGGCAGCGTGAGGATGACTTTCTCGGCCAACTGGCTACCAATGCCCGCGTCTCTTGTCTGTTAAATAATTCATCTGCAGCTAATGTATTTTTTCCCTCTTTCTTTTATCTCTTGCAGCTCCTCTGGTGCAAGCGTGGTAGCTATCGACAACAAAATCGAGCAAGCGATGGTACGTAGTGTGATTGGGGCAGAGAACCTTGTTCATGTTTAAAGCAGTAAACAATATGGGGATGCGGCGGTCGATGGTTAACCCCTGCGCGGACGTATGTTCATAGCGGGCTTGGGGAGGGAGGAGAGAGTTTGAATTTTTTTTTTCAGGGGCTTTTTCCCCCCCCCGTTTTGGTGTTTTATTGATCAATAGCTTCCTGCGGAGGAAAATGCGCACGTTTGTCTTATCGATGCCGTAGAGGGAATGACGGCATCGCTTTTGGCTCCTGCCTCCCGTAACGATTGATCACGGCTCCGTACGGCGGGGGAGAGGCGCTGCTGGGGCAGAAAGCGCCATATGTTCGGGAGATTTTTTACCCCCGCTTCCCCAAGCGGGACTAGTTCGGGGTGCTCTTATTTTTGTAACTGCCCTTTTGGCGCATCTCGCTCAGGGCCAGTCCTGTCCAATGGACGCTTCCCCTGTGGACTGCAGCCGAGCGGAGCATTACTCCGCAGCGGTGCCCTTCTCCCGGCGGCCGGCACGGGCGTAGCAGCGTCCGGAGCGGGTGGCTCCCTCTCTGGGCCAGGCAGTCCGGCCCCCGCCCTGGCCCCGGCACGGTCCCGCTGCTCTGCGCCTGGGGCCCGGCCGCCCTTTGTTACTGGAGCGGTGCCTGAAGTCGTTCTCACGGGAGCCTCTGCCGGCTGTTGCTAGGCAAACTGCGAGCCTTTAACTCCCGGCTATAAATAACTCGGCCGCTCATTGGGCTGGGCGCGCTCTGACGTCACGACGGTCGCGCAGGGCTGGCGGGAGGGAGGGAACTGCGGCAACCTGCGCCGAGAACTGGCTGCAGCCGGCGCGGGGGGGGGCGGGTCCAAGCGCCGGGGGCGGGGCCCGCTGTCCGCCTGGCTCCGCACGTGTGCGGCGGGGCGGCCGCCGCCGGTTCTGACAGATCCCCGCCCCCGCTGCTGCTTCCGCGGCCCCGTCGGGCGGCCGAGCTCTGCTGTTCCGACCTGCCGCGGTCGCTGTTTTGGGTCCCTCCGCCGAAGAGCTGCTGGCCGTGGGTCTGGCCCTCCGGATACGAGCAGGGCTCCGGTGGCTCTCACTGAGATGCTCCTCTGCATCAGAGATGAGATGGGTTCACACAGTCTCTCTGCAAAGAGGATTTGCTGCATCTCCAGCTGAGCTGGGTAGGGGCTCGGGCCTGACACTGGGCTGCTTTCCTAATGCACGTGTTCTCTTCTACGTTTCAGGATCTGGTAAAGAGTCACTTGATGTATGCAGTAAGGGAGGAAGTGGAGGTTCTCAAAGAGCAAATCAAAGAGCTGATAGAGAAGAACTCACAGCTGGAGCAAGAAAACACTCTGCTAAAAACACTTGCCAGCCCGGAGCAGCTTGCCCAGTTTCAAGCACAGCTGCAGACTGGTTCCCCGCCTTCCTCTTCCCAGTCACAAGGGACAACACAACAGCCTGCTCAGCCGGCATCACAGGGGTCAGGGCCTTCAGCGTAGTTCAAGATGTTGCTGTCGTGAACGTTGGCCTCTGGACTGCCCAGAGCAAGAAGGACTAGGGGGAGTCCACCACAGCCACTCTGCATCCATTTCAGTGCACATTGCAACCCAGACTGAGGACTCTATGCCCTGCACACATCAGGAGAGCCTTCTCTCTGCCCTGTATTATGCACTCATCTGTCTCTCTCTTCCTTCCCTTCCCTTTTGGCTTGAAGGAGTCTTTGTTCATAGGCTGATTGAACAAAACAAACTTCTTCCAAAGAATTAGCACAAGTACACTGGGGACTTGAGCAGCTTCTGCAGATGGCTGAGAAGCGAAGCTGCATGCCTGAATCTTTTTGGTTTGGGTTTTTTTTTTTAAGCTCTTACTCATCCAGTGATGTAACTGACACAAGTGCTTTTCAAGCTTGGAAATATGAAGAAATAAGACTGGAGTAAAAATTGACGGCTCAATCCCCCGTAGCGCACTGGGATTCCAAAGTGAGGACTGGTGCATAGGATCTGAGAGGAAGAGAGAGAGAAAGGTAAATTCAGTGTTTTAACACTTAAATTGTCACCTGAAACCTTAAGTGCAAGTATTTGCACCGTTTTCTGAAGCAATGAACAGGTGCATAAAGCTGTATTATAGAGAACGCAGGTAGATGACGTAAAGTTGGGTCATAGGATAATTACAATGAAGGTTATTTGCCTACTGTATATTTGTGTATTTAGTGTAATTACTTTGTAAAATAGAAAACTGTAACTATTTAGGTTGTACAGATTGAAGTTTAGTTGTCTCATTGGCTGATCTGAAGAGAGAGTTTGTTGTGGTTTGTTCTTTTTTTAACGCTACATCAATAAGAATGCACCTACGCAACTGTTCAGAATTTGGCAGGTTCATGCTGTTTGTGTAACTTCTGAAGTTCCCTGGCTGCTGATTATCTTGAAGTAAATCTTTGTTCATTGTAGTTTGGTTCAAGACAGGAAAAACAACCACTCCAAAAATTACCAAACCCTGCTAGCAAAGAGTTAAAAAAAAAACCCCAGCTATAAAAACTTGGATTTCCCGGTATGGACTTTTTTGCATATGATCTGTATAGTAGTATGGATATGTTTTTGTGCATGTTCTCTAAGCAGTTGTAACACGTCAATGTATTTAACTGTTGCACTTGTCAACTTTCAATAAAGCATACGATGTTGATAAATCACTGTTTGTATATTGTGCTGACCTTGACTGCGGTCCCTTTCAGCGTGTTGCAGTGCAGTTTTACAGGAGCGGTGAGGTCAGGAAGCATAGGTCTGGGCAGGAAATGCTGCCTGTTGGCTTCAGAGCTTTAAGCTAAAAATGCCAGTTTCTTGAAACTGCAAGGAGCATGAAGTCGTCAAAGGCAGGAAAGTAGAGTCCTAACTAAGCCTGACTCCTTGTTTTGGTCCAATCCTGCACGGTCAGGACTCTCAGATGCCTTCTAGAGTAGTAGTCAAGCAGGAGTGCAGGCATCTGCCGTGTGATGTATAAACCTCGTGCAACAGTTGCTACGTAGCGGCACACTGCTCTTGCCTGGGATGTGGTGGCAGGCAGCTCTGATCACTTTAATTTGTGGTGGCAAAGGCAGCAGGCATTACAGCTTCCCTGGCAGGCCAGCTGTAGCACTGCCTTCACAAGAACTTCCTGCAATGAAACCAGGATGAAACTCCCACGTCCAAGAATTCCTCGCATTTCACCGCCGTGGCTCTTACCTTGATCGTTTTGTGCTTGTTCTGTGAGTCGGGATTGTGTGAACTCTGCAAGCTGTGTTAACTCTGCTTTCTGAAATCGAGAACCATTCCCAGTTCTGCGTGAAGATAAAGCTTCCTCTTCAAATTGAAGAACTGTGTTTATTTTTTCCTTAAGTGATGATGGTTAAATAAGAAGTGAATTTAAATCTGTGCATTTCTGGGTGAGTGGATGTGAATAATTGATAACCTGAAATCAGGGGAGTGAAAGAATTTGTACCTCTTCAAATTGAAGAACAGTGTTTATTTTTTTCTTAAGATGGTTAAGTAAGAAGTGAATTTAAGTCTGTGCATTTCTAGGTGAGTGGATGTGCTAATTGATAACCTGAAATCAGGGGAGTGAAAGAATTTGTACCTCTTCGAATTGAAGAACAATATTTTTATCTTAAATGATGATGGTTAAATAAGAAGTGGATTTAAATCTGTGCATTTCTAGGTGAGTGGATGTGCTAATTGATAACCTGAAATCAGGGGAGTGAAAGAATTTGTAGCTTTACAGCAGCTTGTGTTTCCTGAGCACGCAAATCTTAGATACCTTAGACTATTCAGAGTTAATGAGATAAAATGGTCAGTACTTTGAGTAGCAAGACAGTACTTTGACCTTGAAAGCAGTGCTGAAATTGGAATACAGGGAATTAATTTGACTTAAAATGTAAGGGTTAATCAAAGAGTGCTCTAATTGGGTTTTACATGACTGCTTATACCCTACAGCGAAAAATCAGGAGCTACTATTCTTGCGGCGCTTCATGTTACTGAGAGTAGTCAGGTGCAGCAGAGGAAGCAAGGCCAGGGGTTCAAAGGAAGGACAAGTTTCTATGTGATTTATAGCCAAATTCTTGCTTTTTGGGTGCTCCTCATGCTTAGCTGTACTACAGCACAAGTAGTTGTATGAGCATTACTGGGATTAGTATCTTAAAGTGTGTGTGTGAGTGTGTCTCTTAGGGGTGTGAACATTATCTGGTGGTTTGTGTCCTCAAGATTTCAATCTGTATCATTTAAGAGTGTTCTTAATGAGGAAATGCCAGAGAGAAATGCAAGATTTGTTTCTTTTTCCTGTGTGGATTAAGCTAAAATTAGGAATTGATGATAGCCTTTGTGGCAGTGCAGCACTCCAATTACTTGAATCCGACAAAAGGAATGCTAATGTTGGTGCTTTTTAAAGGGTTTGATTGTCTCCAGTTGCCTTTGTATTCTGAATGTCTTTTTAGCACGTCCAGGCCATAACATTGAGTATATAAGAAAGTCAATCTTAACATACAGACAGACTTTTGCATCCATCTCACTGGCCAAAATTTGCAACTTCTTCTCTGTTTCAAACAGAAATTTGCTTTTGAGGTTTGGTCGTTTCTGGGTTTTGTGGTGCATCTGTGTTTGTGGCAAGCTTTTTTTGTGTTTGGTTTGGTTTTGGATGGGGTATTTTATGTTTTGGTTTTTTTTTTGATGTTTGGTTTTGTTTTTTCTTTTGAAGAACAGCTTGAGCATTTTCTGAATTCCAGGTTTTTATTCATTCAAACTGTCCCTTGATGCAACATCTGGAAGTCTGAAGGGTTTTGGTGAGATAATACATCTGTAAATGTTAATGTTGGTGGTAATGTTCTATGTTGGTGGTAATGTTCTATGTTGGTGGTAATGTTCTATGTTGGTAGATTTGATGATTTAGTCTTAGGTACTGAATAGTTTTAAAGCTATGGAGCCAGGTTTTGGTGCTATTCATTAGCTGCTAAAGTTAGAGTAACGTTTTGTGGCTGAGATTATTTTGGCAGCAGCTTTGGCAAAACTGCAGCCTCTCTGTGAAGCTGATTCAAGTTGACTAAGATGACACTTGAGGCCCAGACAAAGAGTAGCCATTTTGGGTGGTTGGGTTGTAATGCTTCTGGAATGAGTTGTTTTGATTTTTGCTTTTGTTCTAGGAGAGATAATTTTTCAGAGCACTTTACATCAAATGCTATCAATACTCAAAAAGTATTGACTTTGTACCCCAATTTTTCTTTGCACAAGCTGGGAAGTCCTTTGGTTTTCATGCACAGTGAGAAACAAATTAAATGTAATCTGTCTTTTACATGTCAGGCTTTTTATTGTCTGCACGTCTCAAATTCAGTAACTCTTTAGGCTCTACTCAAGCTGTTTGTCGTTTAACTTCTCATTGGCAGTTAGCTGCACACTTCCTTTATTTCTAACAGCAATGTGATAAACTAATGTACTGTGTGCAGTTCTGGAGCCCCCAACACAAGAAGGACATGGAACTGCTGGAGCGGGTCCAGAGGAGAGCCACGAAGATGCTCAGAGGGCTGCAGCAGCTCTGCTATGAGGACAGGCTGAGAGAGTTGGGGCTCTGCAGCCTGGAGAAGAGAAGGCTTCGAGGAGACCTTAGAGTGGCTTTCCAGTATCTGAAGGGAGCCTACAGGAAGGCTGGGGAGGGACTATTGACAAGGTCTGGTAATGTCAGGACGAGGGGGAATGGGTTTAAGCTGGAAGAGGGGAGATTTAGACTGGATGTTAGGAGGAAGTTCTTTACAGTGAGGGTGGTGAGACACTGGCACAGGTTGCCCAGGGAGGTTGTGGATGCTTCCTCCCTGGAGGTGTTTAAGGCCAGGCTGGATGAGTCCTTGAGCAACCTGCTCTAGTGGGAGGTGTCCCTGCCTATGGCAGGGGGTTGGAGCTGGATGATCCTTGAGGTCCCTTCCAACTTAAACCATTCTGTGATTCTAATCTAAAGCAAATTGTCCCAGAGACCAAACCTTTCTTCTTAAACTCATGTGGCTTTTTTTTTTTGGTAACCAATTATCTGTGGCAAATAATTCTAAAGCAAATCCAGATTGTCCAAATTCTGAGGGCTCTGTAAATATTTGGGGAAGAGAAATATCCTTCCCTTACGTGCCTGGAAACTGTTCAGACAACAGCCAGACAAAGCCTCCCAGCAGCAGTGGAGTAAATGCTGTGCCTTTAGTGATGCCTCTCCCTGATTCTTATGGAATAAATCAATGCCTGGGAGGCAGCTTCCCATCTTTCAAGTGGAGAAAGAACCCAGCAAGGCTATTTGAAAATCACCACCCTTGATTTCTGTACCTGCAGTGAATATATTTATCTTGATACAAAGAATTGTAGTGATTTTTTTTTTTTTTTCCTTTTGGAGTGCAGTAGCAGCACTTGATCATGCTGGCTGAAGGCATACTTGTTTAGTTTAGTATGTGCCACTTTCAAAACCTCTTGTTGAGTGTCTTGGGTATTTCAGTGACAGTTCACATCTCACAAACGTTGCATTGTTGCTTGTTTTTTCCCTTCTCTCGTTAGAATTATGCATTTTAACTCGATGGACAGTTTGCTGCTGGGGTAAACCTGAAACAAGTTACAAGTCTAAAGTGGAAATCAGCCCAATTCCAACCACCACAGGTCAGTGCAACTTCAGATGTAGGAAACCAAGCAGAGAATCGTTGGTGGAGTGAGCTCCTGGGAACGAGCTTAGATGTTTGAAATGCAGGTTTGAAGATATTCTGAAAACCACCTGCCACTGGCGCGCTCCTTTTCCTGCAGCGGGTGAGCAGGCTTTGCTGACTGCCCATGTGCTGAGCTAAGCCAGCAAGCAGCCTACTTGAAAATCCCATGGCAAGGAGTTTCCAGCAGACACTGGCAACTGCCCTCTTGCATCAGGGTCCAGTTTCCAGCAGGAGCAAAGCCGAGCTCAACAATTAAGTTAAAAGCCAAACCATGACTAAAGTGACTTCCTTACACTGTAAATACGTCGGAAAGAGCAGCAGTTCAAAAGGGAAAATGTGCAAAACTGAAACTGTGTCCCAGGTGGTGGTTATTCATTGAGATCCTCCCAAGAGAACTGTGCTGAGCTAAGAAGCAACAGGGTTTGGGCAGGACATGGCCAAGAGGCCCCCAGAATGTAGTGCAACAGGAATTTGGGTACGATATGATGGCCAGCGGAGGAAAGGAAAAAGAGTTCTTGGAAATCACATTCCTGAGCTAAGCCAGGGTCTTAGATAATCTTGAAGCTTTGATTCTTGGGCTGGGGGGGGTGGGGGTGGTTCTTCAGTGATACCTATGTGGTAACACCTACTGGATGCAGTTCAAGTCATCATGGGAAATGGATACAGAAAAGGTCACAACATTCCAATTTGCAGTCTTCTTTTTTGGGTGGACTGAGAGCTCTGTTGTGACATTTGTCTTCAGAGCTCTAAAGGCACTGTGAACCAGTGACAGGTAGAGATCCAGCAAGTGCAAGCTCAGGGCAAGTCCACCTGGATCTTGGAAATAATGAAAGGGCAGCAAATAAAACTTTTCAGCCTTCCAAGAACAAAGTCAAGAATACCAAACTTCTATGGCCTTCCAAAAGGAAAGCAGATCTGTTTTTCATCAGGGAGTATGGGGAGGGAAGGAGATGAAAGTATTTGTGGATTATATAAATTGACAGCTGCTTTCCAGTCCAACAGGCACTCAGGATCTCTTGGAGCTGGAAGCTGGGTGTCTGTGCTGACCTCTCAGGACCCCTCAAAAACCATGTTGAAAGTATCTGCCTGCATTGTGCCCCCTGTGGAGGCTGTACTTAGATGGTCGTTCTTCCTCCTGTTAGTTTTGTTACCGAGAACCAGCCTGTTCTGCCTCTCAGCTGCTGCTTTAATCAAAGCTTTGCTACCAGATAGCCATCAGAAAAGACATCTGCAATTCAATTACATATGTGCTTAAACTCATGATCTCTGTGAAACTGGCTGCTGCCAGACCAGCATGCCCTCCACGCTGTGGGCACACTAGGGCTGCAGCTGGCAAGGCTCTACTCCAGCACTTCTGCCTCCTGCTTCACTGGTGATGCTTATAGATGCAAGGGGACGTTCTTTATGGGAACCTAGTAGTAGTTTATTCCTTCTTTGCAAAGCAGGAATGAAGCTAGAACCTTGACATGACTGAGAGGCTCCAGAATCTGCACTGTGACTTTGTCAGAAGTGGTTGCTGCAGAGTAGTGTCTTTCTGCCTTGAGATGCAGCATGAAAAGAACTCCAGAGGTGCTGAGGAGGGTAAATTACTTCATCTTTTGTGTGAGCATGAAAGCACAATGAACTGAAAGGAGCATCTGTACTAAAGCAAGTCAGATGTATTTATTTGTCACTGACTGGCTTTGTTCTCCAGTGCTGTAAGTGCATATTCCCTGGTGCTGGCTGCTCCAAGGCCACCATTCTTGTTTACAGTGATCCTATGAGATGACCAAGGTGAGGTCTAGGACGCTTCTGGGCAAGTCAAATTGAAGAGCCTCTAGGAGGAACATCTCCTCTGGAAATGTTTCCATGACCTTAAAAATAGCAGTGGCCTTCAAGAGGTATCAGGCTGGTCCCTGACACCTACAACAACCTTGTTCAAAAATGTTCCAGAAAGATGTGACTGAGCCCTTTAGTAGTCTTGCTTAAAGCATTTCTAAGAAACAGTTATAAAGGCTCACAAAATCACAACTGAAAGCAGTCAAGGGGGAGGTTTGTGCAGGCTTCTTTGTAGAAAAGATGCAGCTGACAAAAAAACCTCACACCCAAAGAGAAGGTGAACACAGGGGGTGGATGTGGCTGACAGCAAGCTTTCCTGCCTTCAGGAAGCAACAGTCTCTGGTTAATACAGTGGCAGATCTAATGCTTGCCTGGGATGGGGTTAAAAAGCAAACAGGGAACAGAACAATGCAGCTGAACATAGCTGAGGTGTGCAGGTGACCTGTCTGCATCCCATGAGTGTAGGATTTAACACAGCCTTGGTAAACACCTTGCAGCCATCGGTGTCTACCATTCAAGAGGCATCCATCCCAGCAACGGCAATGAAAGCACTTCAGTGCTGTCAGGGGGAGGTGAGGATAGAGACATAAGTACTTGTAGGTGGTGCAGGAGAAAATCCTGTAGCCCATCTCTTTGTCTCCATCAGCTTTAAATCCAGCGAGCAACGGCAGTGGATCAAGTTTGGTCATGTTCTTACTGAACAGCAGCTCCCCACTCAGGGGGTTCACGTGGAGGATCTGAGCCAGGACAGGCTGTTTGATCGGGAGGCAGTTACCTACTCCTGCTTCCTGTTTGTGTGTCAGAAATGTACCTGAACTTTCTTAGAAGCAGCATTAGCAGTATTGGCAGATCGTGCTGGGGAAACAGAAGCCTCTCCAGCTGATGACAGGATGTAAGTCAGGGCTGGGGGGTGCCTAGGTAGATCCAGGATAGGAGGAGATGATGGGAGGGGCTGTAGTCTGATGGGACTGATGGGCAGCAGGATAACAGAGGAGTCCTTCTGAAGATATCTTTGGTGCTAGAGAGGCACAAACAAGTTATGAAAATGACCACGAGCCAGCAGTGTGCTCTTGTGGCCAGGAGGGCCAATGCCATTCTGGAGTGTATTAAAAGGACTGTGGCTAGTAGGTCGAGAGAGGTTGTCCTGTCCCTCTACTCTGCCCTGGTGAGGCTGCATCTGCAGTACTGTGTCCAGTTCTGGGCCCCCCAGTTCAAGAGGGACATAGAATTGTTTGAGTCCAGTGCAGAGCCACAAAGACTATTAAGGGAATGGAACATCTCTGTTATGAGCAGAGACTGAGGGAGCTGGGGGCTTTTGCTTGGAGGAGAGGAGACTGAGAGGTGACCTCATCAATGTTTATCAATATGTAAAGGGTGAGTGCTGGGAGAATGGAGCCAGGCTCTGCTCGGTGATGCCCAATGATAGGACATGGAATGCTGGGTGGAAGCTGAGGCATAGGAAGTTTCATGTAAACATAAGGAGGAATTATTTTGCTGTGGGGGTGACAGAGCACTGGAACAGGCTGCCCAGTGGGGTCGTGGAGTCTCCCTCTCTGGAGGTATTCAAAATCCCCCTGGCTGCATTCCTGGTGGTCTGGTATAGGTTATCCTGCTGTGGCAGAGGGGGGTGGACTTGATGATCTTTTGAGGTCCCTTTCAGCCTCTGACATTCTGTGATTCTGTGTTTAAATGACATATTTGAGGCCTGGGCTGCTAGTGTGTAATACACCTCAGCATGGTAGCCTGGTAGTCTTCAGGTTCTTCCTGCTAGCAAAGGGTTGTTGGCTGCACAGGCAGCACTGACATTGTGGTGGCTGCCAAGCATAGCCAAGTGAGCAGTCAAATGCTGTGGTTGAAGTCTATGCTGTGCTTCTCCAGTGGTCTCTGCTGTACTCCATGAACTCAATTATCAAAGAGTCACAGAATGCATTGGGTTGGAATGGACCTTCCACAGTCATCTTGTCCAGCCCTGCTGCAATGACCAGGGACATCTCCAGATAGATCAGGTTGCTCAGGGCCCCATCAAGACTGGCCTTAAAAGTCTTGAGGCATGAGGCCTCAACCACATCTCTGGGCAATCTGTTCCAGTATTTCACAACACTCATCATAAGGAACTTCCTCCTCATGCCTAACCTAAGTCTGCCTTGCTCTAGTTTAAAACCATTAGCTGTACTGGGCTGGAAGAAACCTTCAAGCTCCGCTATGGAACATCACAGTCTCACAGTATCACCAAGGTTGGAAGAGACCTCACAGATCATCAAGTCCAACCCGTTACCACAGAGCTCAAGGCTAGACCATGGCACCAAGTGCCACGTCCAATCCTGCCTTGAACAGCTCCAGGGACGGCGACTCCACCACCTCCCTGGGCAGCCCATTCCAGTAGCCAATGACTCTCTCAGTGAAGAACTTTCTCCTCACCTCAAGCCTAAATTTCCCCTGGCGCAGCTTGAGGCTGTGTCCTCTTGTTCTGGTGCTGGCTGCCTGAGAGAAGAGAGCAACCTCCTCCTGGCTACAACCACCCCTCAGGTAGTTGTAGACAGCAATAAGGTCTCCCCTGAGCCTCCTCTTCTCCAGGCTAAACAACCCCAGCTCCCTCAGCCTCTCCTCGTAGGGCTGTGCTCGAGGCCTCTCCCCAGCCTCGTTGCCCTTCTCTGGACACGCTCAAGCATCTCAATGTCCCTCTTAAACTGGGGGGCCCAGAACTGGACACAGTACTCAAGGTGCGGTCTAACCAGTGCAGAGTACATTATTAACCTGATGTGCATCACCCTTACTCCTTTTACTAGTCTAAATCAAAAGCCCTTCTACACTGAAATGAATGGGCATGGCTGATGGAGCATTGCACAACAGGGCAAGCATGCAGAGCAATGTGGTGCTCATCAGCTCCTGGACACCAGGTGGTCCTGGTGCTGGGCCAGAGGGGAGATTTTTGTAGGCATTTCCAAGTTGCTGGGAAACAGCTGTTGTATTTAGAGCACAGCTCCATAATATCTGGGAAGAGATGGACTCCCTGGGAGTTGTGGTTGTACTATCTGGGAAGAGATGGACTCCCTGGGAGTTGTGGTTGTACTTTCTGGTGGTTTCCTTCTCTTGGTGAGAAGGGAGGCCCTTGGCCATGCTGGGCCCTGTGGTTATCCAGTGTGGGGGAACAGAAAAGCTGGTTGCTAACCCCATGGGGTACTAACGCCTCACAGGTGCTAGGCAAAGCTTATTTTTTTGCCTAGAAAGGGGAAGAAGTACTAAGGGAAAAGCAGGAATAATAAACTGCAATCACCCTATGGAACAGAGATCCTCTTCTTGTAAGGGAGGCCACACTGAACTCTGAGCTTCCCACAACAGGCTGACTTTGCCTTATAGCTGGTGCACCCCAAGTGCAGCCCCTCAGGAAGGAGAGCTTGAGAGCTGTCGATTTTGGGGGAACTCTAGAGAATGAAACACCTGTTTTTTGTTCCTGTCAGTTAGTTTGCAACACCCCTCTGGCCTCCCAGGCTCTGGATTTCTGCCTTTTTCTCTCAAAAATGATTTATTGCCCATTAAAATGCTTACTGCTGGGTTCCAACAACAAACATACACCATCCTGCAGCTTTTGTTTATAACCAGCCAGCAGTTAAGAGTGGAAAAGATGAGCTAAAGCTCAGTTGTTTCTTGAGCAGCCCTTGCTCCGCCGGTGCTGGAAAGTCGTTCTTGGAACAGTGATGCTCACGGACCCAAAGCATCAGGGAAGGAAAGCAGATGTAAATCTGAAGTGCCCCATGCTTGGTGTCTGTTTGCACTGTGCGTACTGACACAAAACCCTGGTGTGCAGCAGCCTGGGCTGAGCTCAGATGTGCTGTCTGTTGACTCTGCATCAGCATGCGGCTCTGCTGCTACAAACAACTCCCTGTGCCGAAATGCCCGCAGGCTGACATGGCCTGGGGTCTCCTCCTGACCTGGGGCAATGTGACACAAGTCCTCCAACCTCAGACCGGTTTGAACACGTTTTGAAATGAAGTTATCTGGGAAGTCAAGGACTTTGACTTGGAAGGGCTGAGTGCTGTGCACATCTGAGGCATGGAGATGCCATCATTGCTGTTGTGGGTTGCAGGAAAGGATGTGAGATCAGGTCCAGGCAAACCTGAGGCTCATATCCTGACCTCATCCTATGTAACTATAGGGATGTCCTAACATGGGTATAGAATGACTGAACCCTTAAGGGCGCTGTGGAGGTCATCCAATCCACCTGGCTACTCAAAGCAGGATTAACCTTGGCATTGGAGCAGGTCATTCAAGACTCTGCACAGCTGAATTTTGGAAACTCCTCCATTTGCTTTGGCTGATTCACCTTTGCTTCTTAAGCCTC
>WAAF01020616.1:60242-77218 GCA_013400475.1 Tricholaema leucomelas
GGGGGACATCCAAACCACCACACCATGGCAATATTATAGCCCGTGGCAAATGGTGTACCCAGATGTGATGGGCAAGGTGATCACCGGGTAGGTGACCAGCCACGGGGCCCCTCTGGAACTTGAGCTGCTGAAAGGAAGCAGGATCAGGCCTGGATTATTGGACACTTGGATCACTGGACGATGCTGAAGGTGTAAGCCAGAGGTGAAACTTAAAGTGGAGAATTATGAGGAATTAAACTTCCTCTGTTGAAAGAGCATTCTGCATCCCAGGAAAAAAGCAGATGTGTACAAGGGGATGATGGGAGCGGTGGGGAGAAACACAGATGAAATAATCCTCCAGCAATTAATTTATTTGGGAATGACAAAAAAAAGCCAGCAGGTGATTCTTTTGTTCTCTGACAGGGGACAATAATCTTCTGTGTATTTATAAAAATAAAGCTTTCAGGAAAAGCTTTTCCAGTTGGTTCCATCTAAGTTTTTCTCAGTGGAGTGTTTTTGACAGAGGAGAACGAAAAAGGCATTGCAAGAAATACCCAAAAAATGCTGCAAAGAGGTCATAATCTTGTAGAGAAAAATGGAAAAGGAACACTTTTGATTCACAAATTGTTAATTGAACAAAAAAAAAAAGGTGATTTTGTTATATATTATGTCATGTGGGGGCCTTTCTTTCAATCTTAGGGCTGACACGTCCTGAAATCATCGCTGCCCATGATAACATCTTATCGTTTTCAGCTCCCAGTGTTGCCTGTTTGTGGTAGTGAAGCAGTTTGGCACCTGATCAAAGTGTCTCCTGCCTGTCTTGTGAAAAAGTAAAACTTCCATTACAACATAGACAGGAGACACTTTGATCTGGAAAAGAAAATATGTTAGTGTTTACTAAGTGGCAGATGGTTTGGATAGCTTTAAAATGAAACGCAATTAAAAGAAGAAGTAAGATGTTCTTATACAATAAGCAGCGCTAATGACATGTCATGAAATGATATGGGAAAAGAAACAACATCAAGAAGTGAAGCATAACGAGGTGTCAGGGAAGGTCAATAGGCCTAAAACATGTCCTGGCTTGCCTCACCCTTCTCCTGATGGGGGAAGCCAGGGTGGGAGGAAAACAAAGGCTTGGGCCATTATGTCCCCTCCCAAAGTGATAAACAGGTACCCAGAGGTGTTTATGCACTTGGGAGTGTCTTGCCCAAGTAAGGGTAAGCAAGTCCTGGTTTCACCTGATATGGTCAGTTTGGCAAATGCCATTCTGATTGGTGAATCTCTGTGGACAAAGGAGCCATTACACATGGGCAAATAATGTAATCGGGGCTAAGTTGCAAGCAGTTGTGCTGTGCTCTGCCTCAGTGTGTCCTGTTCTGCCTCCTGCTTCAAATCAGCAAAACTTTGCTCTACAAGCTTTGACTACTTGGAAACTTGCTGTGCTTCGAGTTTACCAGGAGAAGGCATTAAGTGCCCCATGACATGGTGAGAAGTGCACTGACATCATGCTCTCTGCACACCTGCAAGACATCCTGCCTGCACCTCTGCAAACCTCCATGCCAAGTCTGGAGTCAAGGAGGAACCAGGATCAGGTCAGGGATTGTCTGCCTCTTTCCCAGCACACTGTTTGAGCCTGGGAAGATCTAGAAGCCTCTCAACGGCTATCAAGACACTGACAGAACTCCCTTCAAGTGTTTGGGTACTGTCTGGAAGCTGCAGTTAGCCCTGGGAATGCAGAGACAATACTTTGTGAGCAAATTTTCATAAGCCTCTCTATAAGTGAATTCTGTTGTGCCTTCTGCCTTAGCAGAAAGGAGCCTCTGGGGCCTCCCTCGAGGGTGAGCAGCATACTGGCTGCAAGGTTCTCTTTCCTAAATAGTTTAATGTTGTAATATTACTGATTCTTCCTTAAGTGTTCCAGAGTCCCTGTTCTTCCCTCTGTGTAATAACTTTCATGACTGTGCAAAGAACCTATTATTAAAACTCATGGTCTGTGGCAAGATTCCTGAATATCAAAATTAGTAAACAATATTAATTTTCATAGAATCATCCAGGTTGGAAGAGACCTCCAAGCTCATCCAGTCCAGCCTAGCACCCAGCCCTATCCAGTCAACCAGACCATGGCACTAAGTGCCTCATCCAGGCTTTTCTTGAACACCTCCAGGAACGGTGACTCCACCACCTCCCTGGGCAGCCCATTCCAATGCCAATCACTCTCTCTGCCAACAACTTCCTCCTATCATCGAGCCTATACCTCCCCTGGCACAACTTGAGGCTGTGTCCCCTTGTTCTGTTGCTGGTTGCCTGGGAGAAGAGACCAACCCCCACCTGGCTACAGCCTCCCTTCAGGTAGAATAGAATCCACCAGGTTCTATTCTGGAATAGATCCCATCCATACTGTTACACTAGGAAAGAGCATTTCTAGAGTGTGTTTTTCTTAAAGCTGGTGGAGGTCTTTCCTTTATCACTCACTTTTGACCAGGCTGGGTTTGGCAGGTGCTGAGCCTCTCCCACATGGCACCACTGGGATGGGGATGTGGAACCAGAAGGGCTGTATGTTTGGGACGCCTGTCTTTGTTTAAAAAGAGAGGTGAGGATGATCAGTCCAATAAAAAGATGGCTTTTGTGTTGTTGCTGTCGGCTTGTTTAATGTGGAAAACAAAATTCTAGATGACCAGGAACATCTTTTTGGTAAACACAGTTCTTACACCCAAAAGAGCTGACCAGGCTGGGGCATCAACTTGGGAAGTTTTGCTGTAGTACCTGGGGATCCGTTCCAGAAATCAGTGTGCCGAGTGCTGCCTGATTGAAGCCATCAGGCAGTGGCTAGCTGGGAAGTGGATGCCAACTTCACACCGTTGTGCATTTGTAATGCTGATGATGTTTTTTCAGGTTACACTGTCAGAGAGCTGTATGATAGCACCCAGAAACAAACACACAGAAGGGTACCACACAACTACACCCTGGCAAGAGTGGAAGGAAATCAGCACATCAGCTCCAGGATAGATTACCAATAGGGTTAAAATCTGTATAAAAGCAAAAATGTTCCTTTCTGATGCAGCTTCTTGCCAGTAGGTAGGTCAGTAAAAGCTCAGTGAGTTTCCATTCCCCTCCAAAGGGGGAATCCCCCTCCTCCTGCCCTAATATAACTATTAGCTGCTAATGTTAAGCCATCAGTGCCGATACACCAACAACTGAGATGGTGGCTGTCTGTCTGCTGTAGGCTCTGGATGTGTGCAAGCAGCTGTTTGCAATAGGGCTCTCTGCTGGTGGGGAATCGTACTGGTGTGCCAGTGCAGAGTCCCAGCTGCACAGGCATGTGCCAAGTGCAAGAGCTACTGACTGCTGGCTTTACTGGCTCTGACTATGGTGAGTCCTCCAAAGACATGAGACAGCCAGAAATGCATTTGCATTTCTGCCATCGAAACTTAGGATGCCTGAGGCACAGCTGCTGTATCAGGAGGGGCAGCTGCAGCATGGAGTGACTATGTTTCCTGACTAAGGGCCTGATCCTGAAGTCCTCCTGAATGCCAAGATACTGGACATCTACTTACCTTTCTCATCTGCAGGATGGAGCTAGCATAGCTTGCAGCATGCCCTGAATTTTTTTTTTGCCCCAAGATTGCCTATGTGTAGCTTTGTTGGGTGTTGCCTGCAGTAGTAGGAAAAAGCCAAAGAGAGTGAAGAGTGGACAGCAGGGCACTGAAAGGGAAGGGTGTTCAGCCAGTGCTTCGGTCTTGTTTCCTGACCAGTGGCTTCAGAAACTTACCATCACTCAGAGCAGGTGCCAGGAACTTCACAATAAACCCAGTGAACACAAGAAGGGTTGGGGGAATGTGGACCTCATGTCCCAGCCTCTCCAACATGGGAATCACCACCATGTTTTTTTTCCTGGAAAAGCCCCTGGGAGGGTGAGGAGCTGCAGAGATGGTGTGGACACAGCACTCCAGTGTTCTTCTGCTGTGTGTCTTCATCTGCAAAGCAAAGCAGACAATGTGCCCACTGCCTCTGGGAGAGGAAGGGGATTATTTGAGCCATCCTACTGAAAGGGCAGCAGTTTTCCACTGTGCTCTTCATAACACACTTTCATGTGCTTGTGGAAAGTGAGCCCGTGGCACGTGAAGGGTTACTGCAGAAGGAAGAATTGAGGAAGAGAAATGACAGATTTCAAGCTTGAGCCAGCCAAAAAGCTGAAATTGTAGGAAGCTCCAGTGAAAAGAATTAAAAAAGAAAGGAAGATTTTAACAGATCCAAGGCTGCTGAGAGGCATAAAGAAGGAGAAAACCATGGCAGACATGAAACCCTTCCAGCTGCTTTCTGCACACTCAGCATGGCAAATTTGTCACAGGGAATAAAGTGGAGAAAGAGAGCAAGACCAGCCAAGGGAGAGAGGGTATAGAAAGGGATGCTTTCAGCCTCCAGTGAGGGCTTGGCTCACCCTCTGCATGTGGGCCTATGGCCACTACTGGATTTTAGAGCAGAATAGAATGGAATGGAATGGAATGGAATAGAATGGTTTAGGTTGGAGGGGACCTCAAGGATCATCCAGCTCCAACCCCCTGCCATAGGGTGTGCACAGTCACACACTGGGGATGTGGATGGGGTGAGATGAGGAAAACATCCTCTGAAGACTGTCAAAAGCAAAAGTAATGCCACATTTTCCCCTCTCCCCAGTAAGGGTGAAGTGGGGAAAATCTGCAGGGAGAGTGAGCACTGGGTGCTTGGTCTGTCTCCTGTGGGACCTGAATGTGCCCTTTGCAAGCATCTGGAGGATGGATGTCTCTAGAGTGGGTACTCTCAACCTATGATCTGAAAGATGCTGCAAGTCATGTCAATCTATCCCTCCATGCCATGGAAGACTTTGCAACAAAAACCCAACCCTCCCCCTCAAAAAAAAAACAGAAAGAGGACAGCCACTGAGTCCCCCAAGCAGCTCCAGTTTGTGGAAACGTGCTTCAGTCTCCCACCACTGTGCAGGTGGATGAGGACAGTTTTAGCAGCATGGCAGTGCGCAGCTACAGGATGGGTTTCGCTCCTGGGCACCTTAATTTAACCCCAAATTAGACAGACAAGTTTTAGATGTGGACATTTAACAATTAGCTAGTACTGAACAGGTCAGTGCACTTCCTCTTAACCAAATGGGAGGGAGGAGACACTTCTCTCCAGATCTGGACTGTGTTGTTTCTGGAAGGGACACGTTGGCTTCATGCAGATTCACAGCAGAATCTGGGCTGGAATTCAAGCAGGGATGCTGCATGTGAGCTTGCTTCAGAGGAAGAACACCTCTAGTCCACTCATAGTGTCACCACAAGGTGCTGTTTGGTCTCCTATCTGCTCTGCAGCTTCAGCAACCAGGTCACCCCAAGTCAAGCAACTTCCATCCTGGATGTCAGTCCATAAGAGCACATTAAAGAAGGAGGAGGAGAATGATACTACATCCTGATTTCCAAGAGCTATCAGGCCTTGCCCTATCTGGGAGATGAAGTAGCTTTCAAGAAGATGCTCTTTCCAGTGTGACAGTGTGTCAGAAGCCTCAGTTTGGGAAGGTTATCAGCCACTCATGATAGGACAACAATGCTCTTGCATCCTGAAATCACCTCCGCAGATGTGATCCTGAAGCTGTGAACTCAAACCCCTGCCAAACTCCTGAGGATAGGATGGGGAGCAGCTACCAGCCAGGCAAATGTTAGGTTAAGTGCCACAGTATTACAGAAAAGACCCACTGGGAAGTGAAATGATGTCTGGTCCCATAGGAAAGAGGGGTTTGGGGTAAAAGCTGTGAGGTTAATGGAGCTGTGGAGGCCAATCTGAGATGTCGTTGGTGGTTTTGACCTCTGTTTTGTAGAAAAGGCATACAAACTCTAGCTCAAATACATCGAAGTCAGACACAGCTGCACATACAACTCCTGCTAGAGGATTGCTAGGGGTCGTCCATGGGAATAAGTGAGCTAGGAGAGGACGGAGTCAGCTTTAGTGGCAGGTACCCACAGAAAAACCCCAGTTGCTTCAATGAGCAGTGAACCTGACGGAGGAGCAGGGTTCAGGTTAGCCTTTGAGCTAAGGGCTGAGCAGTGGGAAGAAGCCGCTGGCTGAGGCGAAGCTGTCTGGGCTCCCGTGGAGTTTGAGAAGCTGTTTGCAAACAGCCTCTGCAGTCAGGAAGTGTTTGCTTAAACACAGTCCCGGGGCTGTATTATCCGAGAACAAAGCTGAAGTTTCTGAGAGGCAGCTCTAAGCGCAGGTCATTATCAGCACGGTGCTTTCAAGATGAGTCTCCAGATAATGACTAATTGTGTGTCTCAGGTGAAGCTTCCATGTAATCTGCCGGTGGCCAAGTGCAAATAATGAGCGCTGCTCAGGGTTCAATACTACAAATGTTTTCACTCAGAAATCAATCTGTCACTCGAGGTGATTATTTACGGCTAGAAAGTCTTGTGTTGTCTGGAATCCAGACGTGAGATTTAGAAGATGAGGCTACGTAGTCTTCTGGGTGCTCTTGCCTAGCTTTCAGTCACAACCGGCTCCAGCTTCTGCTGCCGTCGCCTCCTCCTCCACCTCCTGCTGCTCCAGGGCAGATTCTGTGCCGTGATTCAGTGTGGGGAACATGTGGGGAGGGATTGCAAGAGGGAGCATTTGCAGTGTCTGCCTGAGGATGATTGAAACGGCTGAGTACCTTGTCACACTAAGCAATAACTGTTTGGAGATAATTGTAACACATCAGATAAGCCTGAGAAGCTGTTTATCTCTCTTGCTTTTTTTACCCCGTTCCTTAATCTTTTCTCTCATAGCTAAAGATCAGAGTCAAAAGGCAAAGAAGCCCAAGTGTGGCTGTTATTAAGGATCAAGACTATGCACCCAACTCAGCTTGGCCAGACATTATTGAAGCCATGCAGCTCTGGAAGGATGCAAGGAGATGGCCTTGAGAATTAATTGTACCAGCACATGTGTCTGGGTGTAAAAGCATCACGTTGGGGTATATTGAACGCGACCACTGGAGCGTGTGAAAAACAAATGTATTTCAGAGCTTCTGAAAGCCTGGGAGAGTTTGAAAGGCCTCTAGATGCCCAGAGAGCACTGTTCATCACAGGGACTTGACATATGCAGCCATTCCAGGAACCCATCCCTGCCTGGGAAGGTGGCCCAGTTCATCCCAGTAAGAAGCCTGTAACCTAAAATCAAACCACAAGAGCAGATTTTGTCATCTGAGCTCCTGCGAGGTAAGTAACCTTGGTTACCAAGAGGTAACCCTCTTCTCTTGAGGGTTATTAAAGCTGTTTTGGATGGCAGCAGTGTCATAGAATCATAGAGTCATAGAATGGTTTAGGTTGGAAGGGACCTCAAGGATCATCCAGCTCCAACCCCCTGCCACAGGCAGGGACACCTCCCACTAGAGCAGCTCGCCCAAGGCCTCATCCAGCCTGANGTGTCTTACCACCCTCACTGTAAAGAACTTCCTCCTAACATCCAGTCTAAATCTCCCCTCTGCCAGCTTAAACCCATTCCCCCTCATCCTGACATTCCCAGACCTTGTCAATAGTCCCTCCCCAGCCTTCCTGTAGGCTCCCTTCAGATACTGCAAAGCCACTCTAAGGTCTCCTGGAAGCCTTCTCTTCTCCAGGCTGCAGAGCCCCAACTCTCTCAACCTGTCCTCATAGCAGAGCTGCTGCAGCCCTCTGAGCATCTTCGTGGCTCTCCTCTGGACTGGCTCCAGCAGTTCCATGTCCTTCATGTGTCAGTTGTTACCTTCCCACAGTGGATGTCAACTTGCAGCCCATGAGAAAAGACTCAACTGGGCACCTCCACTTTGCCCAGTGCACCAAGTACAGAGCAAAGCTCCTGTTGGTTTCAGTGACCAGATACACTCTTTAGCAAGACTCAGCAGCAGTTAAATAATGAACACTCAAAGTCTGTGGAGGAGAAGCAGCAAAATGAACTTTTTTTTTCCTAGTCCACAAAGAGAGGTTTCAGGGGGATCCACACCAGGCTGGTGGACTGCTTTTCACCTTTCAGCTCAGCTCCCTGAGTCACCTCCTTGCCCACCCTCTGGAGGCATTTTTGTGCTTGGTTTGTGGATAAGAGAACCAAAGCGAGCAAGCAGCTGGGTCTTACAGGGAACTTCTCCTCCTGTGGCCTAGAAAATATGGGTGGGGAGAGGGGAAAAAGAAGATTTCAGTTGTTAGCACTTTGCTATTTTGCCCTGCTAGCTCATGCGAAAACACTCACAGAAAGACAAGATAAGGAACTTTGTGGTTTCAACTTCTAACCTCAAACAGCAAACACTCCTCAAAAACAGTTTACTATGTGGTCACATTGCTTCAAAGGCAGGGGAAGGAGCCCAACTGAAGAGAGAAAGAAAAAAAAGGCAATACAGTAATTGGAAAACAGAATTTAGTCACAGAGTAGCTTTAAATAAAACAGAGGATGCTCTGAGATCCGTGAGCCTTACAGCATTTCTCTCCCAGGAGGTTTCTAGTTCTTCTTCTCATGTAGAGATGCCTCCATCGCTATATGGTCCAGGCACCTCCTCCCAGCAACCAGCTAAATTGTCACCCCTCCCCCCCTCCCCTCCCCGAACCCCACTAAAGCCTTGAGCCTGTGCCAGGAATATTGTTACGTGCAATGTGCTAAGATATCACAACTTCCCTTCAGCTTGTCTCACATCAGGACAACGAAGCAGCGCGAGGCAGGGCTCTGGAGCTGGGGAACAACGTGGGAAGGAGAATGTCACCCATTTCTTCTAATGCTGAGTGTCATTTCCCTCTGCACTGCTAGCATGGCACTCACAGAGCAGGTTGAAGACTTGATTATTTGTCCTTTTTTTTTTTTCAAGAAGAGGAAAGAAATGCCAATGTGTTAACTACAGCACTCACAGCTTCACAGAAAAAAAACAACCAGATGTTCTCTAAATGCAGATGTTGCCAGGACCAAAACAACAGCTGACATACCCTACTCATTAGACTTGTTGGGCAGAGTCCAGCCGTGGCAACGTGAAACTGTTGGCTGATTCCTTCCCCTCAAGCTCCGGAGAGTAACTGAATTTCTGCTTTGGCTTCCCTTTTCTCTTCCTTTTCCCTTTCCATTTTTAATTTCAGGGCAGTTAGTGTCTTCCAACAGCCCTTCCTTCTTCCCCCCCAGTCTGGGTACCAGCCCCGCTTGCCTGCACCCCAACCTCGAGGCTGCTGCTGAGCAGCGAGAGAGCCTCAGAGCAATCCACTTAGAGAGATCTCGTCTAAATCAGTTCCCATCCCACACAGGGCAATGCCCTAGCTCACGACCAAGAATGGCAACTGAGTTTCAAGCACTATTATGGGATATAAAAGTGCAAAATCCTGCTAAATGGTACAACACAGCTCATCAGAGATGTCCTCACCTTGCCCTGAGGGCTGAAACCTGGAGCCGTGTGGGGCTGTGAGCCCGGGAGGCACTGGAGCAGCAACTGAGAATCCCCAGGCTGTTTATTCTGTGAGTGATGACTCCTGCTGTTAGTCACGGGCGGCCCGAGCACAGATGCTGCTTCACACATCAACAAGTGACAAGACTGAAAGAGAAAAACAGATTGACTTGATTTAAGGTGAACGTGAAAACAAAATCTAACCAAATCCTCATGTCTTGTTATCAGAAAGGCGCTGAGCTGTGTTTTAAATTAGCTTGTGAGAGCTGACTTGGAGCTGCAGAGTTTGTTTAAGGGAAGGAAAGCTACCACTTTTCACCAAGGACTGGGAAACATCAAGATCCATAACATATTTTCTTTTCATAGAATCAACCAGGTTGGAAGAGACCTCCAAGATCATCCAGTCCAACCTAGCACCCAGCCCTATCCAGTCAACCAGACCATGGCACTAAGTGCCTCATCCAGGCTTTGCTTGAACACCCCCAGGGACGGTGACTCCACCACCTCCCTGGGCAGCCCATTCCAATGCCAATCACTCTCTCTGGCAAGAACTTCCTCCTAACATCCAGCCTATACTTCCCCCAGCACAACTTGAGACTGGGGAGCTGGGGTTGTTTAGCCTGGAGAAGAGGAGGCTCAGGGGGGACCTCATTGCTGTCTACAACTACCTGAAGGGAGGCTGTAGCCAGGTGGGGGTTGGTCTCTTCNTGTCCTGTTGCTGGTTGTCTAGGAGAAGAGACCAACCCCCACCTGGCCACAAACCTTCCTTCAGGTAGTTGTAGGCAGCAATGAGGTCACCCCTGAGCCTCCTCCGTTCATCCTCAGAGACATAAGGGTGATTCAACAGCAAAGCTGGACTGTAGCAAATGTAGCTGCAAAGGAATCCCTCTTCCAAGATGGAGTGGGTCATTTAGCTGTCAGCCACCTAAAAATCTCAGCTCTGGGTCTCCTTTCTCCCCTTTGGAGCAGCAGGAAATCACCCCCTCCCTTCCTGAGGAAGCTGCACCACTTGGATGGAGGGAAGAGAAGGGAGTACATCCACACTTCACTTTCCACCTCTCTCCTTTTGCCGGTGGATTTAGACAAAGCAAGAGCTTTAATGAGTTTTAAATAGAGGCAAGTTAGGCTTTAATTAAATGCCTTTGTAAGCCAGCTTTTGGCTGTTGCCAGCTTCAGCAGCCCAAAGGCTGGTGGGTGGTGCTGGTGGCTGGGTGGACCCATTGCTGGTGGGGTGGTGCCGGATTTTGGTTCCCTTTGGCCACGAAGCCACCACTCCCCAGAGCCATCTGTATAGGGAGATATATGTACACACTTGAACATCTGGGGGGGGTTTGCAGGGTGGGGCCTGACACTTCCTCTACTGCTTTCACTGGGACAGATGCTCGATTTGCAATGGACAGGTGGGTTTTTGTCCTTTGCCAGGGAAAAAGAAGCCTTGCCTGCTCCAGGGGAGCATACCTGAGGTGTCCCCTGAAAGCCTTATTAATGCACACACACCTCCCAGCCTTGCTTTGCCCTGACATTGTCTTATCAGGGCTGGGCTACCTTTTGTATTTGGTGGGTGGAGGTTTCACTGTGCTTTTTGCTTGCCATCCAAATCCAGCGTTTGTCCCTCATTACTTCTTTGTTTCATATATGTATTTATTAACTGTAAATATATGTATACACACACACACATATATATCTGGGGAGGTGGTGTAGCTGGGAATGCTGTTGCTCACTTCTCTGCCCCCCAAAGCATACACATGCCCCTGGGCACCCTTGCCCACCACAGGCTGTGCCACTGGAAATACACATGGGGCCCCGTGGGAGATGGGTAGACTTGCCCAGAGAAGCCTCACATGTACTCCCCTCTACTTCCAGTGCATCCCCACTATGTGACCCCCATGTATCCCACTACCTGTGTCACACTATGCCTCACCATACCTAGGCCTCACACCTGTGTATGTCTCCCACATGCTCTCCCCATGTACCCATGTGTCCCACCATGCCCCACATCTCACTGCCTTCCCATGTGTCCTTCTTTCACACCTGCCCCTTCGTGCTCTTCTACCCTGCCATACTCCTGTGTGTCCCACCTCATCTTCACGTGTCCCTCTTTATCCCCATGTGTCTCCTCCACTTCCATATGCCATCCCACTGTCCCACATGTTCCTCTGCATCTTCATGAGTCATGCATACCCTTCATACCCTCTGCATATCCCCAGTAGTGTGCAATCCAAGTCCCACTATGCCTGTCTCCTGCGGCTCTCCCTGGGTGTCCTCCACCATCCCTCCCTGCTGCCCCCCATCTCTTGCTGTCTCTGGGGCAGTGGAGCATGCTGACAACACACTGTGCTGCCAGACCCAAAGGTGGCACTTGGAGGTTTTGGAAGAAGCAGCTCCTGCAGCATCAAACAAGCCCCCTTTCCTCTAGTGATGCATGCTATCACCTTCTGATGAGCACCATTTATTTCAAACCCATATGAGTGTAGGCTTTTCTCTGGGGGAGAAATTCAGGACTGGAAATATGAGTGTTTTGGGGTAACATGCCTGCTTGCAGCACACAGACCAGCTCCTGAAACGAGAGTGCAGACAGCTCTCAAGCTCCTTCACCATGAGACTGTCTCAGCTTTCAGAATAGATGAGTTCCCCAGGAATTATTTCAATCTGTAGTAAAGACAACACATGGCAAAATGTGTAGCCCTGCCACAAGACCTGCACTGTAAAAGTATGACTAGAGGTGGCAAAGTAAAGAGGGTGTCCCACGGCATAGCTGCGTGGCCCAGGCCACTCCTGCTGTAACCAATGTAGGTTGTTGTTGGCAACCAGAATGCAATAAACTGACTGCTGCAGTTCTGACAACCAACCAACCTGATGGACCTCCCCAGGGTTGGTATTCTGCTGTTTGCTTTGGGTATTGACATTTCAAACAGCATTGTCAAGGGCTGGGAAGAAATCCAACGATTGCCTGGGACTGCTGGTTTTGTAGTAAGGTGCAGGGGCCTCATTTGCATGGTATTTGCATATCATCTGGTTTTACTGGTCATGAAGAGAGGCAGGCCACGTCCATGGCACTGTGTGGTGCAGAGACCTCCCAACCCAGAGGTGACAGCGTGGCCAACAGAGAAGACTTATTTGCGTGGATTAGACTGGTTACGCATCCAGCCAAGTGTCCCTCTCCAGCTGTGGCCAGATGTTTTGGGAGGAGGGAGTATGTGACTTCTGATGCCTCCCTTACCAGCCTTTGAGCCCTCTGTTCTCTTTCTATAGGTTCCTAGTGCTTGACTTGCTTTTTTGTCTGCCGTTGAGGGCTGAGCCCATGCTTTGGTGGATGGGCACTAAGCACAGGACCCGGCTTTTGCCCAGCAGTGGTCTGTTCAGAGCCCACCTCAGTCTAGGGCTCTTTCCATCCCTGAAACACCTTGTTTTGCAGTTGTGTGTGTTGAATTTTGTCTGCCCTTTGACCACTTGCTCTGCAGTTCTCACACTGTGTCTTTGTCCTCAGATAACTTATCAGCAGCAAACTCTCTCACCTCACTTCTCGCCCTTTCCCCAGGTCATTTAGGAGGATACTGAACAAGTGAGGCCACTGTGCAGACCTCTGTGGAAGGTGACTGCTCTCATGCTGCCATTGTGAGAACTAGCTGCCTATTCATGACCTCCATTGCCTGGTTTTCAGATAGCTCTTTCTTATATCCCAATGGTTGTACTTCCTGAGGACCTTGCTTGGCAGCATCTCTTCACCCTAAGCAGCAGCCTGGGCTGATGGAGCTGCTGTGTCCATAGGAACAGGTACACTTGCCTGATGACTGTACATCACTGACAGTGATGACTGTACTTGTGTCTGTAGGTACAGGACCATCCTACCACTCTGGTATCTTTGCTAGGGGCAGGTGTGGTTTGGATCTCCTCTGCAGTCAAGGGGAGAGATGAGCAACTCTGGGTCATCCAAGGGGCCAGTCTTTGCTCCTTCAGTGAGCAGATGCCCATCTTCCAGAGGTCCCACAGCCACTGAACTGCTGGCACAGGGTTGAATAGCAGTAGTCCCTGTGCAGCAGAGTTCCATAAGCACATGTGGCATATTTGGTGAATGCACATGTGCTACTACTGGGGCCAGTACAGTGTCCTGAGAAGCCCAGGTGATTCTGCAGCTGGGATGAGGATCAGAGCCTGTGTTTTCAGCATTACTGTTTTTCTCACGTGGTGCCCAAGATCTGTGCTGAATCTGCTCTTACCGTGATGGGTTCCTCCTGGTTGCCATTAAATAGTCATATAAGCAGCAACTGCATGAAGTTGGCTCCCATTAGCAGCACCTGAGAAGTCTATACAGTACCTATAACAGCATCGTGGCACCATGTCCCAGATAGGCATGACTCATTTCTCTTCACTCAGCTCTGGATGACAAAAATAACATGAAGTGGTAACAACTCTCTTACTGTTTTATTTAAGCATAATTTTCTTCTCCCTCTTCTCTCTGCCCCACTGAGAGACACTTTGGCAGTTTGCAAACACCCTCCTGTTCACATTCACCGAGTGTTATTGCAGGCATTTCTTTCATGTGACAGCTTTGAAAAGGGGATGTGAAAGCTTTCCTTCTTGTCTTCCTGGCCTTTCCCTCCATCATCTGACCCTCGTGAATGCTCTCCAGCAAACAGTTTGCCTTTCTTGCATGGCAAGATCTGGAAATAATTGCCTTCCACAGCACTTATTTCCATCAGTGAATAAGCTTGTGTAATCGTGCTGTGGTCTTTGCTCCACAGCTCATTTTCTTAACTCAGAAATGTGATTTTATTTTTTTGCACCATTGCATATATTCTGTTTATCCTCATGGTTCACTGTTGCCAATAAAGTAGGAAAATAAGGGGGTAATCACCACTTAACTACCCTCAAACCGATGCCATGTGTGGGGAGAGAAAAAAACAATCCCAAACCAAGGAAAAAGTCCAAACATCCTTGAAAGAATGTGCAGCAGATGTGCCCTAGCCAAAGAACTCTTTTGTTGTGATGGATCATAGAAAAACCCACAGTCCTGACAGTCTGAGAAACCACCTTTTGATTCTTTGAATCCCAAATCGCACATCCAAGGTTGGCTCAGACCAGCAGCTCAGTTATTATGCTTCTTGCTGATGAGTTGTTTGAATTTTGTATAGCAGGCTCTCGGAGCAGGGAATGTCATAATCTTGTGTCGTTGCATAGAATGGAATCACAGAATCATAGAATGGTTTAGGTTGGAAGGGACCTCAAGGATCATCCAGCTCCAACCCCCTGCCATAGGCAGGGACACCTCCCACTAGAGCAGGCTGCTCAAGGCCTCATCCAGCCTGGCCTTAAACACCTCCAGGGAGGAAGCATCCACAACCTCCCTGGGCAACCTGTGCCAGTGTCTCACCACCCTCACTGTAAAGAACTTCCTCCTAACATCCAGTCTAAATCTCCCCTCTGCCAGTTTAAACCCATTCCCCCTCGTCCTGACATTCCCAGACCTTGTCAATAGTCCCTCCCCAGCCTTCCTGTAGGCTCCCTTCAGATACTGCAAAGCCACTCTAAGGTCTCCTCGAAGCCTTCTCTTCTGCAGGCTGCAGAGCCCCAACTCTCTCAGCCTGTCCTCATAGCAGAGCTGCTGCAGCCCTCTGAGCATCTTCGTGGCTCTCCTCTGGACTGGCTCCAAGGTGGTTACTGATAAACAGCAATAACACACACACACACACAACACACACACTAATAGAGGCAGCAGCCAAAGAGGAGATTATTTGCTGTATCAGTGGAGCTTATTAACTTCAATTAGGCAGAAGGAGTTTTAGGGGTGGATAGCACCTTTTTAATTTCCTGAGGAAAAAGATAATTCAATCTACATCATTCAAAATATGTGCCCTGGGAGATGTGCTTCATGTGGCAGGTAAGGAGCTGTGGCTGTGTGTGTGTCTTTTTTAATTACTTCTGGTATTTGCCCTGAGACCTGCCACAGAACACTAAACTGGCCCCATTTGATTTAAACAACAGTGACCTGGCCCTTGTTATAGCCTCCATTTCCTCACTGAGCCTCACTCTGGTGTACTCACCTCCAGGAACTGACCCTAAATTGGGTGAGTTGAAAGCCCTCCGTAAATCCAGGTAACATTTCATAGAATCATAGAATGGTTTAGGTTGGAAGGGACCTCAAGGATCATCCAGCTCCAACCCCCTGCCATAGGCAGGGACACCTCCCACTAGAGCAGGCTGCTCAAGGCCTCATCCAGCCTGGCCTTAAACGCCTCCAGGGAGGAAGCATCCACAACCTCCCTGGGCAACCTGTGCCAGTGTCTTACCACCCTCACTGTAAAGAACTTCCTCCTAACATCCAGTCTAAATCTCCCCTCTTCCAGCTTAAACCCATTCCCCCTCGTCCTGACATTACCAGACCTTGTCAATAGTCCCTCCCCAGCCTTCCTGTAGGCTCCCTTCAGATACTGGAAAGCCACTCTAAGGTCTCCTCGAAGCCTTCTCTTCTCCAGGCTGAAGAGCCCCAACTCTCTCAGCCTGTCCTCATAGCAGAGCTGCTGCAGCCCTCTGATCATCTTCGTGGCTCTCCTCTGGACCCGCTCCAGCAGTTCCATGTCCTTCTTGTGTTGGGGGCTCCAGAACTGCACACAGTACTCCAGGTGGGGTCTGAGGAGAGCAGAGTAAAGGGGGAGAATCACCTCCCTTGCCCTGCTGGCCACACTTCTCTTGATGCAGCCCAGCACAGGGTTGCTGTCTGGGCTGCATGTGCACACTGCAGGCTCATGTTGAGCTTTTCACCGACTCAGACCCCCAGGTCCTTTTCCTCAGGGCTGCTCTCAGCCATTCACCACCCAGCCTGTATCTGTGCCTGGGATTGCACCGACCCAGGTGCAGAACCTTACACTTGGCCTTGTTAAACGTCATGAGGTTGGCCTGGGCCCACCTCTGCAGCCTGTCCAGGTCCCTCTGGATGGCATCCCTGCCCTCCAGCAAGTCAGCTGCGCCACACAGTGTCTTTCAGCATCCCAGCATATACTATGGAGAGGTTGTTCTTAGCCCATTTTCCAAGTCACATCTTGGTGCAGCCACACTTATTTCACATCTCCAAGTAGAGCTATTCTAGGTTTTGCTAAAACAAAAGGAGCTCCAAAACACAACTTGGTTCCCAAACCGCTTCTCTAGCTCCAGCATTATTCGAAGTCCAAACTGTAATGGCTACTTGATTGCCCATCTGTGGTCGTTCTCTAAAGGAAATGAGTACAACAGAAACATCTGGTCAAGCCTTAGCCAGTTTCAACTAGATGTGAACTCCTTTTTACTGTTCCACTTATGCAAGGTATTGGTAAACCCAGACTAGGTAGCTACTTGTTTAACAGGTTTAGGTGTCAGCTGGATGGGTGGGCAGAAGCCAGTGGGATGAGATTGAACAAGGCCAAGTGCAGGGTTCTGCACTTTGGCCACAACAACCCCAAGCAGTGCTAGAGGCTGGGGACTGAGTGGCTGGAGAGCAGCCAGGAAGAAATGGACCTGGGGGTACTGGTGGATAGTAGGCTGAAGATGAGCCAGCAGTGTGCCCAGGTGGCCAAGAGGGCCAATGGCATCCTGGCCTGTATCAGGAACAGTGTGGCCAGTAGGAGGAAGGAGGTTA
>WAAF01020616.1:79696-91811 GCA_013400475.1 Tricholaema leucomelas
CAGCTGCCAACTGGATGTGGCACCATTCACCACCACTCTCTGGGCTCGGCCTTCCAGCCAGTTCCTGACCCAGCACAGAGTGAATCTGTCCAAGCCAGGAGCTGCCAGTTTAGCCAGGAGCTTGCTGTGGCAGACAGTGTCAAAGGCTTTGCTGAAGTCCACATAGACTACATCCACAGCCTGCCCCACATTCACCAGGCAGTAACCTGATCATAAAAGGAGATCAGGTTGGTCAGGCAGGACCTGCCCTTCCTAAACCCATGCTGGCTGGGCCTGATCCCTTGGCCATCCTGTAGGTGCTTTGTGATGGCACTCAAGGTGACCTTTTCCATGACCTTGCCTGGCGCTGAGGTCAGGCTGACAGGTCTGTAGCCCCATCACCAAGGAGCCTGTTTAACTGAGGAGCAAAAAAAGATTCCTCTCTTGCAATTTTCTCACCAGCAGATACCCTAAACTGTCCTAAAAGCTGCATAAACCACAAGGCTCCGAAGGCTGTGAGTAAGGGTGTGCAGGCTGACAAACATGGGAGAAAAAGGCTGTTGGATTTCTCTGCACCAATGTGCCCAGTGAGAAATAGTTTCCACGCATGCTTTCGGCCTCTTCTGCTTGGAAAAGAAGGACACAGCCTCAAGGCATGATCACTACAATGGGCTCTATGCAAGATGCTTCTCATGAGCCTTTGTAAAACTGCGGTGAGCACAGGGCAGTGTGGCAAATGTGTCCTCATTCACCAGCACTTCCCATGGGCGACAGATCACGCTGGGAACTGGGCAGGCTGCTGCTTGATTCTGGCACAGGGCAGCAGTCTAAGGTGCTAGTGTTTTAACCTCAAAAGCCCCAAATTATTTGGCTTTTGACATCCTCAGAGGGCCTGCATCAATCTTTCTGCCCTCAGGCTATTGTGATGAGCATGAGCACTGTCGAGGGTGTGGGACAGGAAGGTTAGACCATCCCATGGAAAGTATATTCTGCTTCCCTATTTATTCCCTATTTTGGGTCATACTGCAATACTTTCAGTTCTGCTTGAGTCTGTCCACTCCATGCTAGACTGTAAAAAAAGGTGATTGAGTGGTACAAAACCAAGGAGGCAGAAACAGCTACCAGAAAGGTACCACAAACAGAGTGGTGATAGACAAAACATACCTGCAGTGTTGCAAAGCAGATGAGGACCCCATTGTTGCCAGACCAAGAGCACCCCAAGGGCATCTCTAGCTCAAGTACAAGGGGCCAAACCTGTCCTCCCTCCATGGACAGACTTGGATTTTTGGGGTTACTGCCCAATGGGCTCAGTTCTGAAAGATGCCCCTGCCAGGATGGGCATTGGGAGCCGCCTGGAGCGCTGTATGGCTCTGAAAGCCCTGGTGCATAGCCTCTCATATCCAAACCAACTGGTGAATGCATCTGGTGCCACAGCACAATTTCTGCTTCTTGCCATGCAGCTGTCATGAGATTAACTTGAATGGGGATATTTAGTACAGCTGAGGGGAGAAATGGGTACCCTTGGGTTTGTGATGCTGGAATATCCCCGTGCTGTGGGTCAAACATAAAGAAGTAATTAAGTTTAATCCCTCTGAGGAACATATTACGGATGAGATTTCAGATGGCATAAATCAGTGTGGCTCTGCTGGGGTCAATGGAACAAACCTAGCTTGTGCCAGCATAGGCCCTGGACTGGTGCCTGTCTTTGTGCACAGTCACAAAGACTGCTGAGTGCCATGAAATTAAAATGAAGGATTAATCAAATAATTTTTCTGCATTGTCCTCTGCACAAGACAGGCCATTTGGAATAGCACAGCAGCCATGAACTGCCAGTGGCTCTGGCCCACGTTACGTTCAAAACTCACTGGCATGCATTGAAATGAACATGCCTACGTGGTGAAAAACATCACCCAATGCATTACTTGGGAGTTTAGACTTGTGGATGAACAGTTCACTTCAGTTAGCTTTATATTTTCTGATTTTAATTCACAGCACTTCCAACTCCTTCATAAACTGAGCTATTCTCTGGACAATATTCCTGGGAGCTTCAAAGCAGGTGCCCCACAAAGGTTTGCTCATGCCCTGTCTCCAGAAGCAGCTGGAGCCAAGTGTGTCAGAGGAAACTACTCCTCTGTTCTTCATTGCCTCCTGCAGTTCCTCCAGAATATCTTTTCAGCTCAAAATTGCTCTGAGATAATTATTCCTTACAATTTATGGTAATTGTGGTCATTTGGCTAATTGAAGTCCACTCCTTTCCTGTTACAATGTGTGTGACACTGATTCAGTGAAGGGCCTAATATGCAGAGTCAGTGAAGGACCTAATCTGCAGAGTTTCTGTTTTGAAGCAGCATCTCTGGCTTATGCACTGGCCTCATATTCTACTCCTTTCTCCCTAAATAAGGAGTTTTTCTAAAGTCCAGATTTTCTCAACCAATGGTTTAGACTCCTTCACAAAAATTCTAACTGAATTTTGCAGGTCCTGACAGAAACTCATTTAATATGATGTGATTTGGAATCATAGACTCACAGAATGCCAGGGGCTGGAAGGGACCTTGAAAGATCATCCAGTCCAACCGCTGCGCCAGAGCAGGGTCACCTACGCCAGGAACGTGCCTGGGGTGGGGGGGTGAGTATCTCCAGAGAGGGAGTCTCCACAACTCCCCGAATGCTTCCTTAGAAACAGTAATTGTAGATTTGCTGTTTAGTCACATCACGCTTCTGATTTACAACAGAAGGAAATGTGTGGCCCAGAAAAGAAAAGACAGATTCTTCCTTGGAGGTATCCTTTGTTCTTGCAATAACTCACCTATGCCTTCTCAGAGTAGAGTTAATTACTGAAATGGAGAAGCCAATCTTCCTTTCACTGTTGCAACTGGAGTGCTGTTGGATCAGTATGACCTGGTGCATGCTTATTGCACTTTGAGAGATGTATTCTCAGTTGAAAATGAATCATAGAATCATAGAATCGACCAGGTTCGAAGAGACCTCCAAGATCATCCAGGCCAACCTAGCACCCAGCCCTAGCCAGTCAACCAGACCATGGCACTAAGTGCCTCATCCAGGCTTTTCCTGAACACCTCCAGGGACAGTGACTCCACCACCTCCCTGGGCAGCCCATTCCAATGCCAATCACTCTCTCTGCCAACAACTTCCTCCTAACATCCAGCCTAGATCTCCCCCGGCACAACTTGAGACTGTGCCCCCTTGTCCTGTTGCTGGTTGTCTGGGAGAAGAGACCAACCCCCACCTGGCTACAACCTCCCTTCAGGTAGTTGTAGACAGCAATGAGGTCCCCTCTGAGCCTCCTCTTCTCCAGGCCAAACACCTGCAGCTCCCTCAGCCTCTCCTCGTAGGGTTTGTGTTCCAGGCCCTTCACCATCTTCGTCGCCCTTCTCTGGACAGAACCGCTTCAGCAGGCAGAAAACCTTCTGAATTTGCACAAGGCCCACAGATTGTGCTGCCAGAGAGTCCTCTTTTGGTGGTATTTCTATAAAGACAGATCCCCAGAATTGTCTTAGAGAGCATGAGCACATCAATTCTCAAACGCATTAGTGCTTCGATGCTACATCTGGTGGCACAGTCAGGGTGGAAGCCTTGCTAGGTTAGCTAAATGGCAGCAGAAACTTTGTGATAAACACACTTTGTGTCAGCTAAAAAGGTTGTTAAGTGTCTGTATATCCCTGTTTGATTCCTTCCAAGCTGGAAAACGTTTCTCAAACTCTGGGGTTTCAGAACTGCTGATGATGGGACAGCCTCGATTCCTGGTCTTGGTTAGGATCCGGTTTCATCCCTTGCATTGCAGAAAGCATCTTCGTAACTTAGACTAGCAGAACCTGGCATCTTATGGAGCAATCTTACCTGTGGTACCTATAGCAGATATATCTCACCTGCAGCTTTGACTTTTAGAGCTCCTGATCTCTTCCTTGCTAGTTAAGATGTTTGGGCCGCCGGGTCTGTTGCATGACTTACCATGGTAGATATTTAAACGTGAAGTTTAAACATTAATTCCTTTGTTAGGATTACCACCTGCACTTCAGAGGCTTAGGGACCCCAATTTCTCTCTGTTGACCCAGGAACAGTGTTAAAAAAAAAAGGGTTACCTAAAGAGGAGGCAGAGGTCCTGGCTGTTCTGATCTGTCCCTCCTCCCTGCACTGTCTCTCGCCACTGACTGCCGAGCAAGCATGCAGGCGTTAGTCTTAGCCATTAACACCCTGTTTCTGCTCCTCACAGCATCCTAATCTAGTGCCGTGTCCCTACCTCTCTCTGGTTTTGCAGTCATTACCCCCTTGTAATCGCTCGTTCAACTCAATTTACACCTGGAAGAAGTTCCCTGTCGGGAGCAGGACGTGGGAAGCTTTTCTTTGCCCGGTTTAGCTGCGGGCTGAGGATGCGAAGCCAGCTTTGCGCGGCCCCTGCACAACAGTAAGCACCGTGTGGGGAGAGAAGGGAGGGAGGAGGGTGGCAGGCAGCCTGTGGTCCCCCCTCTCCTGCAGATTTGCTGTCTACCCTGGAGATCATTTCTTCAGTCCTTTCTGCTTTGCCGTGTGAAAGGAGTCCAGCTGAACACTTGCCCGGTTTCACGTAGCACTCTTTGCTATTGCAGGTGGGCTGCGCTTTCCAAACATGTGTAACTGTTCTCACATCATTGTGCTTGGCTTCTCTCCTGCCTTCATTTAAACCCTCCTCCAACACTCACTTCTTCCAAGAGGCCTATAAATGCTAACCTATGTCAAGATAGTGTCATTATCACTACTGTCGATGGAGTAACTCATCAAGTGCTGAAATAAATCACTTTCCCCGGGGATTACTGCCTAAAAGCCAACCGTAATCAGTAAAGCTAGGGTTTGACAAGGCTGTCAGAGATAGAATTCATTTACTAATGAGTTGCAGCCTGAAGTCCACTTTGGTAATGTGTTTGTGGTTTTAATGAAACATTACAGGGACCTTCTTAGCAGTTGTTGCTTGTTTGATATGCTGTTTGTCAGATGTATCCTCCCACTTGATGGGAAAGGTGTTTTTTGCCTTCCTCTTCCCTCCAGATCAACAATAGGTTTCTGAATGTCATGCTGCCAAACACTGTTTCCTAAAATCATTTTTTTTGGCCTATGGAATAATGTATCTCTTTGGCCTAAATCAATGTGCCAGCTCCACTATTGCCATGGAGGGATACTGCCCTTTGCAAAGCATTTTATAACAGCTCCTCCTGACAACTGCTGAGGGAAAAAGAAAGGCTCTATCTGCTCACCAAGCTATCAGGAGAAAACTTGAATCATTGATAAGGGTGGTTTCTAAGCAACCAAACACAGCCTACAACCCTAATAACATCACTTTGAAAGTAAAGGAAGGAAGGGGGAGGAAAGGAAGTAAAGGGAGGAAAGGGATCTGGGGGTACTGGTGGATAGTAGGTTGAAGATGAGCCAGCAGTGTGCCCAGCAGTGTGCCCAGGTGGCCAAGAGGGCCAATGGCATCCTGGCCTGTATCAGGAACAGTGTGGCCAGTAGGACGAGGGAGGTTCTTCTTCCCCTGTGCTCAACACTGGTCAGGCCACACCTTGAGTACTGTGTCCAGTTCTGGGCTCCTCAATTCAAAAGAGAGATGTTGAGGTGCTGGAAGGTGTCCAGAGAAGGGCAACAAGGCTGGTGAGGGGCCTGGAACACAAACCCTATGAGGAGAGGCTGAGGGAGCTGGGAATGTTTAGCCTGGAGAAGAGGAGGCTCAGGGGGGACCTCATTGCTGTCTACAACTACCTGAAGGGAGGTTGTAGCCAGGTGGGGGTTGGTCTCTTCTGCCAGGCAACCAGCAACAGAACAAGGGGACACAGCCTCAAGTTGTGCTGAGGGAAGTATAGGCTGGATGTTAGGAGGAAGTTCTTCACAGAGAGAGTGATTGGCATTGGAATGGGCTGCCCAGGGAGGTGGTGGAGTCACCGTCCCTGGGGGTGTTCAAGCAAAGCCTGGCTGAGGCACTTAGTGCCATGGTCTGGTTGAGTGGCTAGGGCTGGGTGCTAGGTTGGACTGGATGATCTTGGAGGTCTCTTCCAACCTGATTGATTCTATTCTGTTCTAAATCACTTAGTCTGGTACACATGAAGCCTCACTCTCCAACCAATGGCAAATTCCTATCAGCTGCATTGTCTGACAGGCATTAACAGGGCTGAAGTGGTTCTAAGGCAACACTTCATGTGGTGGAACAAAACTGAGAGGCATTTGGATCTCTTAAAGACTAATTGTTTGGAAGAGGTTTTGCTGGAAATAGCCTAAAGGTTTTATGAGGAAATAACAACTTGTACTTTTTTGACCCCATAGCATTTTCTGGCCAATTGTGTCTCTGTTCAAGGGTGACTATTAAAAGCCACAGAAAAGATATTAATTGATTTAGCAATATTTAGTCTGACTTTCCTCATGGAAAGGTGACCCACAGAATCACAGGTGGTGAATCACAGAATTACAGAATGTCAGGGGCTGGAAGGGATCTCAAATGATCATCTAGTCCAACCCCCCCTCCTACCAGAGCAGGATCACCTATCACACAGGATCACCAGATCACACAGGCATGCAACCCAGGTGCCACCAAGTGTTTTGTTTATTACAGTGGAGCACCTTCATACAGGAAACTCACTCTTTGTAGGATGTCATACACTGCATCATTGTCTGCCCTACTGAAATGCAAACAAAGGTCAAAAGAGGATTAAAGATGGTCTTTTTCGGTAGGCAATATGGAAAGCTGTAAGAAAATACCTTTCCTTGTCACAGTCCACTGCCTAAATCCATCACTTCTCAACTCCATTCCCTGATACACATCTTCCTTTCTCATCTGTTTCTTTTCTGCATCTTGCTGTTGTGAGAGAGGGACAATGCCTGAGAGTTGAGCCCCAGTGAGCTGGTCCTATAGAGGAAATCCTGTCTGCAATTGGCAGCCCTTGTCCTTCTGCCCCAGGGAAGAACACAGCCCCAAATTTCTCTTAGCCAGGGAATAAGGCACATCTTCATCTCCATGCTCTGGGTACATTTTAACAAGCAGAAAGGGACTTAAGGAACCTGATGGGCCATGAAAAAGAAGGTAATGTTTTAAAATGCACTAGAGAAGAGAGCAGCTGGCAAACCAGTTGTTGCACCTCATCCTTTTTGAGAGAAGGGCTGTAGTGACTGGTCCTCAGGTGGGCATCATCGCCATATTACTCGGAGCTGGGCACTGCTACCATAGAGCACTTGAGAATGGGAGATTGGGGTTTCATCTGAAGAAGAAGGCATCCTTGGTGGTTAGCTGGAAGGGGTAGCAGGGAGCCTCTGGAAGCTGACTCCCTCATTCACTCATGCATGGCATTGAAAGGGTCACAAAGTCTGCAGTTCACGTGGGAGCAAGGACCAGAACATCAAAAAAGAGGATGTTTGCTGGGAGAAACACAGACACTGTGGCCACCCAGGAGCCTGAGCGGCTCACAAAGAGCTTTTCATGCTGTAGTTTGGGTCCTTTTAAGTGGCATGCTAAGATCTTCCCATAATTTTTTCTTGGCCCAGCTGTAAAATGGGTGTGGAAATATTACATTTGCCCTTGCTTTGTCTGATTTGCCTCATAAGACAGTGTCTGGCACAGCGATAGAGCTGAACACCGCTGAAATACAACTAGTACCAAACTGCTTGCAAGACCATGCTAGAGGAGTCTTTGAGGCTTGATAATACAACAAACAGGGGTGGAAATTTGGGTCTCACATTTGGGGCAGGGAAGGACTTCACAGTCCATTACTTGCAGACTTCTCTATGCTAATATGCATTTAGAATAGAATAGAATAGAATAGAATAGAATAGACCTCCAAGATCATCCAGTCCAACCTAGCACCCAGCCCTAGCCAGTCAACCAGACCATGGCACTAAGTGCCTCAGCCAGGCTTTTCCTGAACACCCCCAGGGACGGTGACTCCACCACCTCCCAGGGCAGCCCATTCCAATGCCAATCACTCTCTCTGCCAACAACTTCCTCCTAACATCCAGCCTAGACCTCCCCCACCACAGCTTGAGACTGTGTCCCCTTGTTCTGTTGCTGGTTGTCTGGGAGAAGAGACCAATCTCCACCTGGCTACAGCCTCCTTTCAGGTAGTTGTAGACAGCAGTGAGGTCCCCTCTGAGCCTCCTCTTCTCCAGGCCAAACACCCCCAGCTCCCTCAGCCTCTCCTCATAGGGTTTGTGTTCCAGGCCCTTCACCAGCTTTGTTGCCCTTCTCTGGACACCTTCCAGCACCTCAACATCTCTCTTGAATTGTCCTTGAGCCCATGAGAAGCAACCACATGGTGATAATGTCTCTTGGTCTCTTCTCCCACATAGTGGGAGAATGAGAGGAAATGGATTGAAGTTGTGCCAGGACAGGTTTATATTGCACATTATGAAAAGTTTCTTTACTGAGAGAGTGGTGAAGCATTAGAACAGGCTGCCCAGGGAGGTGGTGGAGTTGCCATTCCTGGAAAGGATTCAAGAAGCTTATAGATGTGGTGTTTCATGACATAATTTAGTGGTCATGGTAGTTGGGTTACAGTTGGACTCAATGGTCTTGAAAGTCTTTTCCAGCCTTAATGATTCTATGATTCTATGTGTATGGGGCCTCCAGAGCAGTGCTCAGTGGAGGAGTCAGAGCCACACAGAAAATGATGAGAGAGGAGGCAAGAAGAGAGAAGCCCCTTGCACAATAAGGATGATGCTCTCTTTAGCTGCATGACCATTAGCATAAAGTGAGTCAGAGCAGACAGCTCTGAAGAGCTGATGAATAAGCCAGAAGTTTCAAAAGGAGAATTTTGGATGCCTTCAGGGACTTCTACCTAATCCCAAAGAATTCCCCATGATGATGAGAAAACAAACAAAAACCCACCAGAATGTGGTTTTTTTTTACCTTCTCCCCAGATCTGTGTATTTCTCATGCTGCCTGATTTAAAGAGGTTATCTCGGTTTAGAAACCTGGGAGCACTGAGGGTGCCTGAAGACCTGAAAGGAAGGACTCCAAGGAATATTTGTGCTTATGTAGAAACTGTTTCATGTCTTTTTTAAAGGAAAAAAAAAATCATGACATATCTCAAATGAGTCTATTTGTTGTTGCCTATGAGCATCAGGGAGCAAAGGATGCAGATGAACCCTTTGCTCAACAGAAGAAGGAGCTTGTGAGCACAATTTCCCCACTGACTGAGTGGAGAACTTCCACATCACTTCAAAATCCATCCTGGAAGAGGGTTTTGGAGCTGGATGACACCTTCTGTCTGCTAGGAGGAACTTCTGAGATGAAAGTAAGATGGTGTTGATCTGTTGGAAGGTAGGAGAGCCCTGCAGAGGGACCTGGACAGGCTGGATGGGTGGGCAGAGGCCAATGGGATGAAATTTAACAAGGCCAAGTGCAGGGTTTTGCACTTTGGCCACAACAACCCCAAGCAACGCTACAGGCTGGGGACAGAGTGGCTGGAGAGCAGCCAGGAGGAAAGGGAGCTGGGGGTACTGGTGGATAGTAGGCTGAAGATGAGCCAGCAGTGTGCCCAGGTGGCCAAGAGGGCCAATGGCATCCTGGCCTGTATCAGGAACAGTGTGGCCAGTAGGACGAGGGAGGTTATTCTTCCCCTGTACTCAACACTGGTCAGGCCACACCTTGAGTACTGTGTCCAGTTCTGGGCTCCTCAACTCAAGAGAGATGTTGAGGTGCTGGAACGTGTCCAGAGAAGGGCAACAAAGCTGGTGAGGGGCCTGGAACACAAACCCTATGAGGAGAGGCTGAGGGAGCTGGGGTTGTTTAGCCTGGAGAAGAGGAGGCTCAGGGCAGACCTCATTGCTGTCTACAACTACCTGAAGGGAGGTTGTAGCCAGGTGGGGGTTGGTCTCTTCTCCCAGGCAACCAGCAACAGGACAAGGGGACACAGCCTCAAGTTGTGCCGGGGGAAGTATAGGCTGGATGTTAGGAGGAAGTTCTTCACAGAGAGAGTGATTGGCATTGGAATGGGCTGCCCAGGGAGGTGGTGGAGTCACCGACCCTGGGGGTGTTCAAGAAAAGACTGGATGGGGCATTTAGTGCCATGGTCTGGTTGACTGGATAGGGCTGGGTGCTAGGTTGGACTGGATGATCTTGGAGGTCTCTTCCAACCTGATTGATTGATTCAATGATTCAATGGTATTGAATCCCCTGGACTTATGGCAGTGGAGGGACTGTAGAAGAGGCTGGTATGGGAGACCCATCATAGACCTGCCTCTGCCAACCCACGTCTGTCACAGCCACAAAAATCCAGTCAAAGCAGTGGTTTGGTATTGTTGAGACCCACCTGCTTGTGCTGTGTCAGCCATGGAGGTGCTCTTATGGCACGGGATCAAAACACTGAATCGCAGCTGGCCTGTGGAGAGAACCCAGAGAGTGGAAAGATCTCTACCCTACACCACCATTAACAATTATCCATGTTATTAATTACCTGCAAGGAGGGAATTCAAAAGTGCAGACAGAAGAGATCTCCAGAGTTTCCACAGCTCTTGCAAAAGCAGAGTTAAAAAGCCCAGAATATCCCTCTCAGGGCAGCTTCAGACATTTCTCTCCTTTTTAAACTCCTTTCTATGTCAGTTTCTCAGCTACATTTGCATATGGACTACATATGGAGGAGACAAAAAAAAGGAATGGCTGGCGCCAAACGGGGCCTGCTGCAGCTCTTAAAAGTCCTCTCCACTTGCTATTAAAATGCAGCTTTGCCCCGTGAAAATGCTGCTCCAAAAATACTTCCCAAGGACATGGCCCTTGGAGCACAGCAGGGAAATGTAGTGAACAGAAGGGTGCTCTGGGGTAAGAGGAGCAGGGCAGCAGCCAGGTCAGGCTGTCCTGGAGATGCTCAGCCCTGCTGAACTGGGTGGCGGTGGCTTAGCAGCCTGGGCGGTTGCTGGGTGGATGGGCTGAGGTTGTTATGTGAAGAAGCAGCGTCAGTGCATGATGTGCCCTGCTCAGGCTGACCCAGGTGACAGCCAGGGGAATGGGAGAGTGTCAACCCCCCCTCTATCCACTGTGTTTTGCTTCCTCCCGTGTCCCCAGGTGGGCAGCTCTTCTCCATTTTGCCTGGAAATCAGTGGGGATGTCTCTCTGGCTCCAAAACTCTGCCTTCACCTGAGATCTGGCCCTCTGCTCTTTACATCCCTGCAGTCCTGGCCTCATTTCTGTGCTCCCCAGCCCATGAGCACCAAAAGGCAATTGCATGAGCCTGTTTGCATCTCACCGCCATGCCCCACTCTGAGGACAGGTTGGTTCTACTGCCGTACAGTGTTTTGCAAGAGACTGCCCAGAGGGATCAATCCAAGTAGAGAAATCTCTCTCCATCGATGCTGGCAGGGGCCAGGAGGAAGAGAAGAGGCCAAGGCCCAGAGAGTGATATGCCAAGAGGTCCTGGCACCCCCATCTGTTTTCGACGCCCGCGGCAGGCTGTGGCGCTGGCGCTGTCCTCAGGAAGCGGCTGGCAGCTCCTTTGAAGCTCGTCTGCCCCCATCTGCCTACCAGCTGCCCTTCCACTGTGGCTGCCCACAAGGGCGCCGTGGGTGGGAGGTGGAGTAGGAGCGATGCTGAGGCTGAGCATTCCTCAGGATGGTGGGGCTGTCCATGTGTGCTGGCTTGGCCCTGGCTGGGGGGGCAGATATCCACCAAAGCTGCTCTGTTGCTCCCCTTCTTAGATGGACAGAGGAGAGGGAAAATATAACCGAAGGCCTGTGGGTCAAGATAGAAGCGATTTCAAAGGATGCCGAGCAAATGCAAAGGCAGAAGCAAGAGCAAACAAAGATATTACTCTCTACTTCCCGTCAGCAGACGATGTGCTGTCACTTCCTGGGAAGCAGGGCTGCAATACACGTAGTGGTTGCTCCAGAGACACCATCAACAAATGTCCTCCACTTCCTTCTTTCACTTCGCTTATATATCTGAGCTGATGTCAGACAGTATGGAAAGATTTATCTGTCAGTTTGGGTCAGCTGGCCCAGCCATGTCCCCTTCCAGGATCTTGCCCCTCAGCCTACTGTTGAGGGAAAATGCTGGAAAAAAAAGTGGCTGGAGAGCAGCCAGGAAGAAAGGGTCCTGGGGATACTGGTGGATAGTAGGCTGAAGATGAGCCAGCAGTGTGCCCAGGTGGCCAAGAGAGCCAATGGCATCCTG
>WAAF01020616.1:99688-129881 GCA_013400475.1 Tricholaema leucomelas
CTGCAGAGCCCTTCTGCCCTCCCTGCCGTGTGTGAGGATTGCTTTGGACACTGCGCAGTGTTAACAGCGACTCCCACGTTGCCTCAGGTGTTGAGTTTAAGCACATGGTTCCTGGTTATTTTAGGAAAGCATGAGCTCACATTCCAGATAGCTTTCTCTCCAGCCAGAAGACATGGGTTGGAGAAGGCCCTGCTTGGGGGGGCTGGGTAATGTCCTGCATCTGGAAGGATCATGTCGTGGTGTTTCTGTCCAACCAGTCTGAGGATACGAGTTGAAGGGAAGACAATACAAGCATGACCAAGGGCTGAGAAAGGGATATTTTTCTATGTCAGATGAAGATCAGGCAAAGTGAAGACAGTAGAGCAGTGAGGTCATGGAGTGAGGTCTAATGAGTGGAATATATTCCAGCACATCAAAAGCAGTGGATTAAGTCATGCTGCACTAAGGCAACTCCTGAAATAACTGACAAAGGGAAAATATAGGTGATGAATTAAATAGTCTGATCAGGAGGAAAGCTGTTCTTGCTCAATACAAGTCTGTTGGGCTAAGAAAACTGGTTGTTTCAGCTGCTAAATTACTCCTTCAGTTTTACTGCAACTCTCCTAAGTGCTCCAATGGTACAATGGGGGTTTAAATGTTGCCAGGGGATTCTCTTGGTGCAGGGAAACTCCTGGGTAGTGACAAGGCAAGGAGGTTGCTTAAGAGGGCACAGTTGTGTTTAGACTCAATTGTGTAGGATAAGGATGAAATCCCATGGGAAAGCACAATACAGCTGAGAAACTCTCTCCTCTCTCCTCCATTCTATGGCTTCTGCAACAACCTTTCAGAAGAACCTCGTAAACCTCTCAGGAGTGGAGTTTTTAAGGTAGTAGTTTAGTGCTGCTTCCTTTGTTACGTGTTAATGGTGTCCTTCCCTTAAGTCTACTCATAAAACAAATTTAAACCTCAAGGTGAAAATCATTGTAAAGTTAAAAAGCAAACACATTTGTGCTGTTGGTCTATAAGATGGAAACCTCTGGAGTGGCTCTGCATTGGGGCTTAGCCTCAAACCTTCACCAGGGTGCTTACGCTGGCTGCAATGCCTGCTGCTGCGCTTTTGGGGTCACCTCCCCCAGGTATGAGTCAGAGCTGTAAAGAAATATTTACACAGTGAAAGGTCTCTCAACTGGCAGGGTAAGGGATGGAGAAACTTCAGACAAGTTAGGAATGATAGAGACTTCTACATCTGGAACCTAGATAAAATGATTCATAATCTGTATTACACTTTGATAATCTCTTCAGTATGACTTTTGAACCACCCTATGGACTACATTCATGTAGAACTTCCATCTTTGCAAGTGAATTCTCCAGCCTTGTTTACAGGGCTGTGGAAAACTCTTCTTCTAGTTACATTCTTCAGTTCTGTATATTGCCATCAATAAAATAAGAAACTGGGAACGTGTCAGACTTTCCCAAACTGCCCAGGATGTCACCACTGTGCAGGCAGCCCAGCCCTCAAAGCACTAGACTACTTCAGTCTTTGTGAGGGGGTGAAGAGTGAGTGTAGATGATACCAGACTATGGGCATTTGGGGAGAAAGCTATGGTTTAGACAGCATCTTGAAAAGCCTCTCAGCTTTATGCTTCCTGTGGTTTCTGTGAGCAATTATTTATTAGGGTAGTAAATGAAAGAAAAAGCCATAAATGAGTGGGAAGTGTAGACTGATTTTCTGGAGAAAAGTGCAATGGAAAAGACAGGAAGGCTGAATTTAGGCAGACCTAGAAAACATAAAAATGAAGCCAACTATTCCTTTCCTATTGCCAAGACACTGTGCTGTTATAAATAGAAAGAGTGAGGGTCTCTGTAGCCTCACTGAGTCATGAAGAGGTGATGATTTGGTTCAACTAACCTCATCCAGCAAGGACTGTCCCCTGTGAACACTGTGGCCAACTCCTGCTTAACCACTAAGCAAAGTCAGGATAACTTTTCAAGACAGATCTTGCTGTGGAGATCCTCTCAGCTCCTGAGAACTGGCATCTTTCCATATGGTGTCCACTTGGGAGCAGACAAAATGAAGGTGGTCTCAGCTTTTGTGTTTACAGGTGAGAAATCAGTTTTGAGCCCAGATGATCTTCCAGAACCTGAGGAAAGCTTAAGTAGGTGGGTTCATGCTGGTGTTCTGGGGTGACAGGGCTTGAATCTGCTGTAGTGCATCACACAAATGTAGCAGCTGTCAGGACCTGCAGCTTTTTGTGTTTGAGTATGGTGAGGTGTACATTCCCAAGAACCATCCTGGCAAAAGCAGTTGGCCGCTTGGAGCTGTGCTGAGGGCCAAATCCAACCCCTCAGTCCTCCATCTGAGCCGTGCTGGTGGAGCTGTTATGTATTCATGGACCTGCTGCCTCACTGAGACAGAAAGGATGCCCATGTGGACCATGAAATTAGCTGCTGGAGGCAGAATCCCCTTCCCACATATGTTGTGCTCTTCTTAGGGTGGCAGAAAGATTTTTAAAATTAAAGGAAAAGAAAAGGAAGTTAAAAGAAAATAGTGGGGGAAAAGGTGGAAAAAGAGAGAGACCTTGAATAGCTCTTTATTTGTATTGCCAGTGACCCCAGGATGAAGACAGAATCCTTGTAGATACCTATCTGGTTCCTATGGGATACATCAGAGCTGATAGGTTTTCACCAGGAAGATTGGGTTCTGTTAAAGCAGCATTTTCTCATGGAAAATATTGTCAGCTGGAAATTTTTTTCCCAACTTGTGGTATGAACGTGAATGGCTCTGACAGCAGTGTTACAGTTACTTCATCCACCAGAAGCAGAGCGGCTCTGGAGGTGCAGGAGTGGGCTAAAGGTGCAGCCTCTACCTCTCCACAGTGATGCTGAACGTGGGCTGTCCTGTCTACAGCTCTGGCCACCCCCAAAACCCTACAGAGGTGAAAATCTTGGGGGCTTACAAGCAGCGTGGCTCTTGGCTGAGCTGTGAGTACTGGGTGTGCACAAGCAGGGCTTGCTCCCAGCCAGCTGCATAAGGACTTTCAGCCATATTTTAATCCGATTGATGGAGTGGCCGAAGATGCTGATGGGATTAGAGCTCAGCAGGATGACGAAGCACTTGGGATTTGCCCCCACACCGATCTCTGCAGCACACCAAAAGGGAATGACTGCTCTTGATTTACAAGCCCCCAAAACCCTGTGTTGCAGTGGAGCGTTTCCTCCAAGACATGAGTCCAACACAAACACATCTCACAGTCTGCAGTCAGACCTTTGTCTGGCTTGCCTTACCCCCACTCCCCCCACCCCTCCCTTTTTCCTTTTTCCCCACTGTGCCAATGCCTTGTGCATTGCTTCAGCCATCGAGTCACTGGGGGGGGACCCAGAGGCAGGGTGCAACTAGCAGGCATTCAGCCTGACTTCCTGCAAAGCAACTTGTGCTGGGCAGCAGCACTTCGAGAACCTCTTTTCTGTCTACCTGTCAGATGCCAACAGGAGTAATTGCTCTTGAGGCTGGCTGGCTCAGAGGGGCTGGGGTACACAGAGGGTGTAAACCACTGTGTGCTCACAGGCAGCAGGAGAACAAGGCGGATTTGCGCAAGCTATGGATTTCATCCATTGCTCTTAAGTAGACATCACAGTATCAGAGTATCACCAAGGTTGGAAGAGACCTCGTAGATCATCAAGTCCAACCACAGAGCTCAAGGCTAGACCATGGCACCAAGTGCCACGTCCAATCCTGCCTTGAACAGCTCCAGGGACGGCGACTCCTCCACCTCCCTGGGCAGCCCATTCCAGTAGCCAATGACTCTTTTTTGCTTCTTACCCACATGAAAAGGGAAACACTAAGGCAATCCATTCCTACAGCTCTGATTTCTTTGCTTGCAGGAACGGTGTCTTTCAATGCTCAGGCTCAAAGCAGACAGTACACTTTTCCTCTGTGTCTGCTTCTGTTCCTTTGTCCCCATCATGTTTGCAGTGCAGCTTCCTCTTTTTGTGTTCATGTGGGCATGCACATCTTTCTATAGTTCCCTGGGTTGCTCCACAATTAACATGGCCTAATCGTTCTTCCAAGTGAATCAGCTCCTCAAAATTGCCCCTGAAAGGGCCTCTGAATGACATTCCATCCAATCCTGATGAAATGTAATGGATGTGAGGGTAGCCTGCCATGTCTGGTACCATTAGAGGAAGAGCCCCTATTTGCAAGATGCTGAGGGAACTGGGGGTGTTTAGCCTGGAGAAGAGGAGGCTCAGGGGGTGACCTTATTGCTGTCTACAACTACTTGAAGGGAGGTTGTAGCTAGGTGGGGGTTGGTCTTCTTCTGCCATGCAACCAGCAATAGAACAAGGGGACACAGTCTCAAGTTGTGCTGGGGGAAGTCTAGGCTGGATGTTAGGAGGAAGTTATTGGCAGAGAGAGTGATTGGCATTGGAATGGGCTGCCCAGGGAGGTGGTGGAGTCACTGTCCCTGGGGGTGTTCCAGAAAGCCTGGATGAGGCACTTAGTGCCGTGGTCTAGATGACTGGATAGGGCTGGGTGCTAGGTTGGCCTGGATGATCTTGGAGGTCTCTTCCAACCTGGCTGATTCTATGATTGTATGAAAGTATGGGCACTATTAGTAGAGAGAATTGTAGGTACAATGCAGCAGCCATTGGAACATCTGCTACAAGGACACAGAGTGCTCCCTCTTGGGTGAGCCTCAGGGTTTAAGCCCTGAACGAGCAGCTTGACACCCTGTGACCTGCCTGGTAATGTTCTTAATCCACATCTTTATAAATACACATTCCTGAGAGGGGCTAAGGGGGAGGAAAAGAGGGAAGATCTTTCAGATTCGAGCTGTGCTTGCAGGAAGCGGATGAAGGTGCTCGCAGGCTAAATGGATTAAGACCGGGGAATGTCAGTTCAAAAATAGGAGCTGCAGCTTGACATAAAGATCTTGGAAAGCAAGAGGATTCATTGCTGACCAGTGCCAGGCCTCCAGAGGAAGGGAGGGAGGGCTCAGTCTATCCATTATTTCCTGTAATGGCTGTGGACATGGCCTGGACATGTTCAGGGAATCCTCCTTGGGGTATGGCTCTCCCTGGCTCTGAGCCCTGCAACATATCCATACCCCTGCAAGGTTCAGCTGCTGGAGCAAAACCAAAGTGGGGTCCTCCAGGGAAGGCTGCAAGGTTAGGGCTCTCTCTCCCTGCCCCTCACCCTGTAAGCTCCCTAAGTAGCCAAGCTTTGTTGGACAGGTGGTGGAGTCGCCGTCCCTGGAGCTGTTGAAGGCAGGATTGGACGTGGCACTTGGTGCCATGGTCTAGCCTTGAGCTCTGTGGTAAAAGGTTGGACTTGACAATCTGTGAGGTCTCTTCCAACCCTGATGATACTATGACACTATGATACTAACACAAAACACTTCTGCAGCACAATGGGAGCACCTGGAGTTATAAGTAAAACTGAGATACATTTATTAACCCCCAAAACAAAACAAACAAATGCCCCCCCCTGCCCACGCCCAATAACACAACCATCAAAATAGGGGAGAGTTAAAAATAGGATCTGAAAGTAAAACTTAAGTAACAAGAATCAGGATCACCTCCTTATGCCTCCTCAGTCTTTTTTTGACTTCTTTCCTTGATGCAGACACTTCTGCTCCTCAGGACAGTGACTGGTTTTGCCTTGCATCTTGTGCACTGAAAGAGCACTGACATTTTTTGACTATTCCCTTTCCCCTCTTTGTTTTGGTCCAATATACTGGCATTAAGCCTGTGGTTTAAAAAGTAGTTGCCCTGGTAATCAGGTTTTGCTAAGTCAGAAGCAGCTGGATGGGTGTTTGCCTGGATGTTCAATAGATGATTACTCTTTAACCCAGTTTTGATTGTGTTAACGATTTTAAGTTTGACGTTAGCAAGGAAGATACATAAACTGAAGCATGATGTGAGAGGCAGTGGCTCTTTTAAATCTTTTAAACTCCTAATGTTATCATAATAGGCATCTTGCTTTTTTTTTCCCCCACCCTAGATTGAAGTATGCAAAAGAAAGCCATGTTAGGTTTCACATGCATAGGATCTATGATATAAAATGACAGCTGTGATCTCACATCTGATTCTCAGCTCCCAGGAAAGGTTAGCTTCCCCCGCACCCCCGTTCTAATACTGCAGGGGTTAACAGCTTAGTGGATGGAAACAGGCCTGAAAGTCTCCAGGAAGATAATGCTTGGGAAGACAGGTTTAAGCTAAATAAGCAAGCAGATTTGAGCAGCCTTCTTGGAAACAACCTGACCAGAGAGCTGTGATCCGCTTCTAAATTTGGCCCTTGCATTTTCCATGTAAAGGAAGTAACGAACACAGTGGCAGTAATCCCCAATGAATTTGGGCACGCACATCAGGGGCTGAATGCTTTGTTTGTTGTAGGGCCAGGGCGAGTTGGGTGTTGTAAACATGACTCATGACAAGTTTAATTAAGACAACAAACATGGGAAATGTAGCAGAAGGTCACACATCTTTCTTCATAGTTATGACAATGGAAGGTTTTTCTGAGAGATGTGGATGTGCTGCACAAGTCTAAACACAAGGATTATACTCTTTTTTTGTTAGAATAGAATAGAATAGAATAGAATAGAATCAAACAGGTTGGAAGAGACCTCCAAGATCAGCCAGTCCAACCTAGCACCCAGCCCTATCCAGTCAACCAGACCATGGCACTAAATGCCCCGTCCAGGCTTTGCTTCAACACCCCCAGGGACGGTGACTCCACCACCTCCCTGGGCAGCCCATTCCAATGCCAATCACTCTCTCTGCCAACAACCTCCTCCTAACATCCAGCCTAGACCTCCCCTGGCACAACTTGAGACTGTGTCCCCTTGTTCTGTTGCTGGTTGTCTGGGAGAAGAGACCAGCCCCCACTTGGTTACAACCTCCCTTCAGGTAGTTGTAGACAGCAATGAGGTCTGCCCTGAGCCTCCTCTTCTCCAGGCCAAACACTGGTCCCTGGGCAGCCCATACTGATGTCCTGTTTCCCAAAATGAGCTTTACTATCTTTTGGATGGTGCTGTAGCAGTTTAAGAGTGAACACTCTATTTTGATTCTAAACTGTAAACGAGATAGGAACTTTCTGGGTGTTCTTTTGAATATAAATTGAATGAGGAGAGCATTGGCTGTAAAAAAAGAATACTGGTAAAGTCTGTATCATTCATTGGTCTTCTGATAGGGATACAATGGGAGGTTGTAGCCAGGTGGGGGTTGGTCTCTTCTCCCAGACAACCAGCAACAGAACGAGGGGACACAGCCTCAAGTTTTGCCAGGGAAGGTCTAGGCTGGATGTTAGGGGGAAGTTCTTCGAAGAGAGAGTGATTGGCATTGGAATGGGCTGCCCAGGGAGGTGGTGGAGTCACCGTCCCTGCAGATGTTGAAGCAAAGCCTGGCTGAGGCACTTAGTGCCATGGTCTGGTTGAGTGGCTAGGGCTGGGTGCTAGGTTGGACTGGATGATCTTGGAGGTCTCTTCCAACCTGGTTGATTCTATGATTCTATGAGTTCACAAATCAATGATGGAGCCTTCCTTCAGCAGCTGCACAGGCAGCTGAACCACAACAGAGAATGCTCCCAGCCATTGCAGTGATGCCCTCCTGTCACCTCTGTGGCAAGCTGTTGTGTTTGGGAACACTGCAGTGGGATTAAAGAACACATTCAAACAGATTAACCAAGGAACAGCTGCAGCTCTGTGCAGGTCCCTTGGCTGAATTGGTGGCACCAGGGTATGACATGACCTCTGTGCACCACAGCTATGTGGCCTTGGCAGCAGCTCTAACCAACCGGGCTTTGCTCCCCAGGTGCACAGTGCTTAGCATGAACATTTCAGCATGGAGGATTACTTGAGGACTTGGACCATTTTGTCAAAGGCCCAGGTCTCTTGCTAGCTTCAATTGTGCTGCATTGAGCTCAGCATCCTGCAGGGTCCTGTCTGAGCAGCCTCGTTGTCCCAGGTGGAGTGATTATCAACTAGCCAACTAGTGCCATGGTCTAGTTGACTGGCTAGGGCTGGGTGCTAGGTTGGACTGGACGATCTTGGAGGTCTCTTCCAACCTGGTTGATTCTATTCTATTCTATTCTATTCTATTCTATTCTATTCTATTCTATTCTATTCTATTCTCATTGACTCATGAGTCTAACAGATATCAACTTGAATGTCCTACACATCCCTCTCAAAGCTCATTCAAAATACAGAGCTAAAGAAGAGCACAGCACTGCAGTGAAGGGTGGGGACTATCATGTTTTACTACCAGATTTCTTCATAGCCCTTCTGGGACCATATTGGCTTCTGAATGATGTTTTCTCTTGAGAGCTAAGCCAAGGATGCAAGTCAGAATGACAGGAGTTTTGTGCAATCTGTGTTTGAAAGAGGCAGGAGGGAGAAATCTGTGTAACCACAAGAAAAGCAGTTCCAATACCAACTCAAGAACGCACAAAGAGAATTTGTTTTCACTTCCTAATTTTTATTTTTCAGTGTGCCTGTGTTTGGGTTTTTTTTCAGAGGGAGAGGACTTTTAAGGATAAGAGGGAATTCTGGATGATATCTCTCAAGGGAACAGTGACACCAGTGGCTCGGTTTGGGTTGGTTTGCTGTCCTGTGCATCGTACGCAATGTGAAATGACAATAACTGGTGAAGAAAGGACTCTGCAGCTCCTTAATCAGATCAGGCAAAACTCCTCTTTTAGATAAGGAAATTTTACCTGAGTAAGAGCTCAGTATAGACTGTAAAACCTGGTCATGAAATCCTCAGCTAAGCCAATAAGAAACTAAAATCCTTCAGACAGACAAGTACAATAGGATTTCCCATCTCCATAGTTATTCACATCCAACTAATGAGCTCTGGCACTTGTGGCAGAGTTGTTAAAGGAGTATTGATCTGAAAAATTTGGTGTGTAGTAGCAATTCACAGACACAGAAACAATATTGAATCCTCCTCCCTCGTTATTTCCCAGTGGTCTGCTCAGTTAAGGAATGCTGGAAATGCAGATGGCATTTCCATTTCTCCTCTTCATCCATCAAGTGGATATTGGATGGTCCATCTGGTCAGTGTGATTTATTTTTTCTCCTTTTCACAGCTAATATTATTGAATGCTGATGTTTGACATATGTTGATGTTGACATATACATGCTGATGTTGACACATACAATTATAAAGCAGAGGTTTAATGAAGGGGACTAATTATAAGCAAGATTTTGCTCCTGAGTAAAATGAAAGCAATTTCTTCTAGGGCAGCTTTAAAAATCAGCCAGTCCAGCTAACCACATTTCTATTTCAAGGCATATTTTTCCTATTTGAAACCTCTCTGCCTCCTCTGTTGGGAGTGGTAAAGTCTGCACCTGCTGGCAGGACTGTGAAACAGTTTTCCAAGAACAGCCATGAGTACATCAGTTACCACCTTACTCAATGGAAGTTAAAAGTGATCTTATTAGCTGATGGCACATTCAACCATGGCAGGGAGCAAGGCACAGGCTACCATTACAGATTCAGCATTTCTACCTCACCTGTCAGGGTCAGACCCTTCCAGGACTCTCCATTGGGCTGGTCTTAGACAGTGTAGAAGAAAAATTAGTTGTATTGTCCTCAGGGAAAATCACTGTTACCTTTTCCTGAGGACTGCTTGTACCATTACAATCTGGAGTAGTGAAATGGGGTCAGTGAGCTTGCATAGCATGCATGAACTCTTCACCCCCTTTGGAAAACCTACCCAAATGTGGCCAAGTAACATATTCATAGAATCAACAGCCAGGTTGGAAGAGACCTCCAAGATCATCCAGTCCAACCTAGCACCCAGCCCTGTCCAATCAACTAGACCATGGCACTAAGTGCCTCAGCCAGTCTTTTGAACACCTCCAGGGATGGCAACTCCCTGGGCAGCCCATTCCAATGGCAAATCACTCTCTCTGTGAAGAACTTCCTCCTAACATCCAAGATCAGAATGATTGAAACACTCCAGTTGGAAAAGACCCCCAGGATCATCAAGTCCAATTGTCATCCCTACTCTACAAAGTTCTCCCTTAAACCATACTCTCAAGCACCACATCCAGACGACTTTTGCACACATCCAGGGTTGGTGACTCAACCATCTCCCTGGGCAGCACATTCTAATGTCTCACCACTCTTGCTATGAAAAAAATCTTTCCTGATGTCCAGTCTAAACCCACCCAGTCATAGCTTGGGGACATTCCCTCTCATTCTATCACTATTCACCTGTGAGAAGAGATAAATGCCTATAGAAAAAAATCCATCCCTACACGATCTGTGGAGTTTTCTGCCTCCAGATCAGGGTTTGAGCAGTAAAGATGAAGCATGAGACCATGTACTGGAGGTGAAAACAAGATGTCGAATAGCTGTTCATTAATCAAGTGCTGAGAACAGAGCGAGAGAGTGGTACAGCAGTAAAAAACAGAGTGCAGTTCTTACAATTGAAGGCTGTTTCAGGGTGCATATGTACAGAGGGAGGTGGGGGAGTGAAGTAATATTACACAAGCAACCTTCATTTACATATGCCTTACCGCTAGACTGCTCAGCTTTGTAATTCTATGGGTGCAAGGGTTGCTTTTGTGGAGGGTTTTTTTTGGTTTGGTTTGGTTTTGTTGGGTTTTTTTTCCCCCTTCTGCTATTGTATAGAGTGGTTTGCTGCCTTTCAGTTCCCCCTGCTTCTCTGGCTATATAAGACGTGGAATATTTGTGACTGCCTTGTGCTGCGATGATGTGATCGCAGAGCTCTTTTCAGCTCCGTGGAAGAAATGAAAGGCTGCACTCACTGCGAGCAGTTGCTAAGAAAGAAACCTTATTTTAAGCTGTTCCACAGAAGCACACACTGACTTGATTGGTTATTGATTCCAGTTTCATTATGGACAAAGCACATTTTTAGCTATAAACATGTGCAGACACATGTTGAGTTGCAAGTGTGAAAACTGCACCGGCTCTAAGACTCTGCTGTGGGCTGTTCTGAGTCTGAGCATCCCAAAAGCTGAGGACCCATATTTTCCACTTGAGCAAATGGCATCAGTCTCCAGAGGAAAGTTTTCTTGGCACCTTCAGTGGTATTGAGCTTTGGATTCAATTCACTCTGGGAGCTGGTTGTGACTTGGATCTCACAGGCTGTCCCTAGGCTGGTAAATTAAACAAAGCCTCAGACTCCTTTGGACGCTGGAGTGTGACCATCTATTCTGTAACACTGTTGGACAGGCCCAGGGAGTGGTGGAGCCTGCATGAATTATTGCCCTCCCAAACGGGAACGGTTTGCCCAGGGAGGTTGTGGATGCTCTAGTGGGAGGTGTCCCTGCCTATGGCAGGGGGTTGGAGCTGGATGATCCTTGAGGTCCCTTCCAACCTAAACCATTCTATGATTCTATGATTCAAACAGTGCCTAGGCATGGGAGGGCAGTTTAAGAGGATGCTCCAGGCTGGTTTTGGTGTCAGACAGTGTGCACGAGCACGTGCAGGGTATGGGGAAGCTACAGGTACACATATTATCTGGCAGCTGTACTTGCCAGAGATACGTGGCTGGGTAATGCCTTAGAATGCTGATCAGGTAGCACAAACAATTACTCATTGATCCTTTCTCTAACCAGTCGACCACAATAACATAACTGACACTGAAATGGTGCAGGAGGAGAAGCAAACAGGTTAGCCAGGCTGGAAACAGGACCAGTAATTCCACAGTGTACTAAGAAGGCTCTCAAACCAACACCATGTGAATGAATTGAGGCTGAACTGGAAGACATGGGTTTTATTGCAAAGGTTAACAACAACTGACAGTTTGACCTATTCCTGCAGTTTGCCATACCAGCACCACTCCCAGGCTCTGTTTGTCTCTTCTCTCCTTAAAATGCCCAATGCTGAATTTAGCCTCTGGCAGGGTTAGGAACTTCTGCCCTTTGCAAGTTGCCCCTTAGCCCCAGTGCCCACCACTGGGGTGTACAGAGATGCACAGCAGGGACCACTCCTCCAGGCTCCCCAGGGTGAGTACTGACAGTGGTGCTAATAGGGTGTGAGTCCGTATGAAGGTTTGTCATGTGGATATTACAGCTTGTAAGAGTGTTTACCAGCTGCTTCCACAACCCAGAGTTAGACTCTATCTGCAGGGGTTCATTAGGAGACCTTGCATACCATATTTATTCTTGGGGAAAAGACACTGAAACAACATGACCCCAAACTGACTAACCAACCTGAACACTGCAGAGTAAATTGTCACAGGGAAAAGGCACTCTTTGCTGGGTGCCTGCCTGGTAATGATGCTTTCTCGTTCTCCTGCTTAATTTAACCTAGTGTTTCTCTGCAGGTAACACAAGGCCACAGGCAGAAGTGTGTCACAAGTACCCATTGACTCCAGATATGTCAGGTCACTGTGGATTTCACAGCTGTGATCACTGACTGTTATCACCTTTCAGCTTAACGAGACACCAGCAAGAGCAGCTTGAAATCTCAGGTGATGTGTGTGTTTGTAATACATTTTCTCAGGCCACATCTTGAGCTGCAGGCAAAAGTTGAAGGTACACATCAAAACTGCCAGGTAGAACCTGAAAAGTCATCTGTAGAACCACTACCTCTGTAGAAGCCATTAGACTGTCCAAATGGAGAAGGTGCATAGGGGCAGTGTGGCCAGTAGGATGAGGGAGGTTATTCTGCCCCTGTACTCAACACTGGTCAGGCCACACCTTGAGTGCTGTGTCCAGTTCTGGGCTCCTCAATTCAAGAGAGATGTTGAGGTGCTGGAAGGTGTCCAGAGAAGGGCAACAAGGCTGGTGAAGGGCCTGGAACACAAACCCTATGAGGAGAGGCTGAGGGAGCTGGGGGTGTTTAGCCTGGAGAAGAGGAGGCTCAGGGGGGACCTCATTGCTGTCTACAACTACCTGAAGGGAGGCTGTAGCCAGGTGGGGGTTGGTCTCTTCTGCCAGACAACCAGCAACAGAACAAGGGGACACAGCCTCAAGTTGTGCTGGGGGAGGTTTAGGATGGATGTTAGGAGGAAGTTGTTGGCAGAGAGAGTGATTGGCATTGGAATGGGCTGCCCAGGGAGGTGGTGGAGTCACCGTCCCTGGAGGTGTTGAAGCAAAGCCTGGCTGAGGCACTTAGTGCCATGGTCTGGTTGACTGGCTAGGGCTGGGTGCTAGGTTGGACTGGATGATCTTGGAGGTCTCTTCCAACCTGGTTGATTCTATGATTAGGCTAAGGACAGCATCTGATAAGGACACCACTCCTGTCTAATGCCAGTATTGGACCTCTCCATCTAGGACAGCACATGTACAGGATAACCACACAAAGAGATGACAGAACTCCAAAGCTGAGGCAGAAATAAAATGGACCTGCACATATTCATGGGTGGCTGGATGCTGATATTGGAAATCTCAGATGTTTGGGTTGTGATTTCCAAAAGTCAGTAACAGCTACAGTTAATAGTTTTAGCAGTGGTACTGGGAAGGTGTGGAAGGTTTGGGTACTGTGAGAGGGATTCATTGTACCATCCATGGGCTGACACAGTCTGAACTTTCTCTTACTATACTCATGCCAAATGAATCAGGTTTATTTGGCTGAGCTTATCTTAGGATGTGATGGCTTTCCTTTTGGAGGTAGGTCTCTCCCCTTCTTGATTGGAAAAATATCCTGGGAACAAATTGCTTTCACCTGGTCCCTAAGTGAGACCAGATGGTTGTTACCACCCATGTGGCAAGGAGATCTGCAAAATGAGTTACAAAATGGGACGATGGATGTTAGCTCTTGGTTTGTATTGGTTAATCCTCCCATGGAGCTGGCTTTTCAAACTGCAGCACAAGTGTGATTGGCAATGACTGCAGTCACTTTTCTTTAGTGCTTTGCACTACATTGTACTGAGAAGAAAGTTGAGGCATATCCTGGGTGATTTTTAGAGATACATTTTACTCTTGAAGACTGGTAGGTAGACAGGTTAATCTCTCTTCTGTAATGACTTGCTTCCTCCTCTTGCATATGCAATTGAGTTGGCTTTCTTCTCTTTGAGCGGACTCCCTGGTCTGCACAAGGTTAGAGTACAATGGCAGTAGTACAGGTCCTCATGCCCCTGCTGTCCTGCTTCTTTTCCTAATACTTTCACCACTATTTCACCTTCATTCTTGCCACTGTATTCTGATTTGGGGACACCTACCACCTGCTACAGCCACATCCTGGTACCAGCTTTGACGCCTAGGTGCTATGCCAAGAGAATGACATTCCTAGTAGCAGATCTCTATTTTCACCTTTTTGTGGGAGATGAAAGCATGAAGCAAGTTCTTTGTGAGCAATCAGCCTCTTGCAGGAGCGTGCTGTTAATGGGCTGACTCCCATAGGCAAAGATCTTTCCCAGCTCCCATGGATTTCCATGAGATGTGTGGGCACTTGACACTTCGGATTAACAAGCTGTTCTCCTGCTGAAGCAGGTATTTGCCTGCACCCACTGTGTCCACATGGGAAGAGCTGCTTCCAGAAATCACCCTCTTATAAGCCTCAACTCTGTGCTGAGGAGAGGGGGGGGTTCTGCAACTAAATCCAGCTTTGCATTTATTTTTCTGCTAAGAGAATAGTTTTATTTTAGTCAGTCCCTCTACGAACGTGAAGAAAAACAAAGCTGAACATCTCCTCCCAATGTTCTCAATTGGTCCTATTGTGCAGCAGGTTTGTCAGCAAGTTATTTAAGACCTTAATCCTTTTCAGCTATTAGAGGGAAGTCCAAGGCAGGGTGAGAATGGAAACAGGAGAGTGATTTTCACTTGGATTTTCATCTTTTCTTTTCTATAGCGCTGTAACCTGATAAAGAGGCAATGGCATTTCACCATGTGCCACTCTATTCACTGCTGCCTGCTTAAAATGAGGAAGGTGGAGGAGTAAGAAGAAAAGACTCCTTTAAATCCACAGAGGAGCACTGGTGCCTGTAAGAGCTGTTGAAAAAAAAGTAAAGCCCCTTTAGCTTGTTGATCTATTTCTGCACTGTAATTTATGCTGCCATTCACACAGTGTCAGAAAGCTACTGTAAACCGATGTATAAATCCACCCTGTAGACCTGAGGGGCTCCAGTCCATGGCTCGCCAGCACTGGCATACTGGTGATAGGATAATAGCAGGTTTCAGTCTGAGAAGGTCTGGGGGGTTTGGTTTGGTGGTTTTGTTGTTTGGTTGGGGTTTTTTCTGGTTCTTTTTTTTTTGAGTTGGGGGGAGGTTAATGTAGGAGGGGGAGAATTTCAATGGACCACCCACTTAGCTATTAGGAATAGGCCAGCTACAGTGCACGCCTCCTGGTAGAGGTGAGTTTTGAGAGGAGGTGTGAAACATAAGCTAGGAGCCTTCACAAGTGATTGGTAGAAGACACTTTATACAACATCAGTGAGATACCTCAGAAGAAAGCCCAGGCTGGGAAAATGCTTCAGAGTAGTACCTAGGGGAAAGATACCATTCCTTTGGGCATTGCCATTCATATGAGAAGAGATGCTAAAGGAGGGATCAATCAGGGGGATAATGTGTACTGTGAGCTACAGGGCCATGGGCAAGACGATGACATGAAAGAAAGATGCTGGGGACAGGCTCTATCTCAGCTGATGTTAAGTGTTATGTAGCCTCTCTTTGTGGTCAGCAGAGTGTGATGCTTCGAAGGCATGACTCACAGTATCACCAAGGTTGGAAGAGACCTCACAGATCATCGAGTCCAAGCTGTTACCTCAGAGCTCAAGGCTAGACCATGGCACCAAGTGCCACGTCCAATCCTGCCTTGAACAGCTCCAGGGACGGCGACTCCACCACCTCCCTGGGCAGCCCATTCCAGTGTCCAATGACTCTCTCAGTGAAGAACTTTCTCCTCACCTCAAGCCTAAATTTCCCCTGGCACAGCCTGAGGCTGTGTCCTCTTGTTCTGGCGCTGGCCACCTGAGAGAAGAGAGCAACCTCCCCCTGGCCACAACCACCCCTCAGGTAGTTGTAGACAGCAATAAGGTCACCCCTGAGCCTCCTCTTCTCCAGGCTAAACAATCCCAGCTCCCTCAATAGTTCTCTGTCTCCCTGGAACTGGGGAGCCCAGAACTGGACACAATAATCCTGATGTGGCCTTATCAGGCCTATCTAGGCAGCAAATGTAGGCACTGTTACTGAACACAGAACAGAGTCACATCTGTATTGATCTCCTCTCGTTCCATACCTTTCTGTTTTCACCTTTCTTATACAGTTTCTAACCTATTTTGAGCACTAGCCTGCCTAGAATTACCATTTTTACATGCCTCTTCCTGCTGATTCTGAGGGATGCTTCAGACACAGAGCACAGGCACAGACAGTGGTTTTTAGGCATGTGAAGGGAAATGTAACAAATTCTCCTCTGCATGTGTAGTGGGGCTGTGAGAGAGGACATGCATGGCCACATGGTATCCTCTGAACATGGATCAGCATCCATTCACCACCCACTCTCATCTTCAGGACACATAAGGAACCAGAAAGACATAGAATGGAAACCAAGAAAGGAACTGAGGGGAAAAAGAACAGGGAACTTCATTTCAACCATGTTGTTCCAGCTCTCACCAAGAGCAGCTGTAAGCAATATGGGAGATGCAGGATGAGGAGAACAACTCAGAAAAACAGAAATGGAAGTATTAGTTTTACTGACTTTCACTAAGAAGTGAGAATAGAATAGAATAGAATAGAATAGAATGGAATAGAATAGAATAGAATAGAATCAACCAGGTTGGAAGAGACCTCCAAGATCATCCAGTCCAACCTAGCACCCAGCCCTAGCCACTCAACCAGACCATGGCACTAAGTGCCTCAGCCAGGCTTTGCTTCAACACCTCCAGGGACGGTGACTCCACCACCTCCCTGGGCAGCCCATTCCAATACCAATCACTCTCTCTGCCAACAACTTCCTCCTAACATCCAGCCTAGACCTCCCCTGGCACAGCTTGAGGCTGTGTCCCCTTGTTCTGTTGCTGGTTGCCTGGGAGAAGAGACCAACCCCACCTGGCTACAGCCTCCCTTCAGGTAGTTGTAGACAGCAATGAGGTCTGCCCTGAGCCTCCTCTTCTCCAGGCTAAACAACCCCAGCTCCCTCAGCCTCTCCTCATAGGGTTTGTGTTCTAAGGCCCCTTCACCAGCCTTGTTGCCCTTCTCTGGACACCTTCCAGCACCTCAACATCTCTCTTGAGTTGAGGAGCCCAGAACTGGACACAGCACTCAAGGAGTAGGCTGAATGTACGCATCCAGTCAGAGCTCTGAGGAAGGGAAGTGGTTTGGGATTGCTAACACTGCTCTTTCAGCCAGAATTGCCATTTTGGGTGCGTTTCAGATGCAGCTTGGTTTCAGGGCTTCGTGTGTCTCCATTCTAGGCCCTGAATTGTGCCAAGGAAATTCTCAGTGCTTAACAAATAGTAATAGAAATAAGCTGTGTAAGCATATGTGGCTCTTTGCCTTATAATTTTACATGTAGAAAAATGATCTCATAGGCACGTAAGAAATAGAGCAGATGGCAAAATGTGTGTTGGACTAAACTCAGGCTGGAGATTAAGTCTCCTAGACAATAAAAGCAGAAATGCTGGACAATGCCCTCCAGCCAGGTACATGAAGCACATCTTGTGAACTGAGATGGGGGAGCACAGATCAAAACAGATTAAGAGACCACCTTTGATCTGTTGTTTTCTCCTATTACTGTAAGTTGCAGTGCTGTGATCTGTTATTCCCTGTGTGGACACTCAAAGGTGTTTGCACTAGGACAGACCTCAGCTAGATTAGTAGGAGATGGGCACCCAGCCCTGTTATTCTCTGCAGGGAGAGACCTGCAGAGGGACCTGGACAGGCTGGATGGGTGGGCAGAGGTCAATGGGATGAAATTTAACAAGGCCAAGTGCAGGGTTCTGCACTTTGGCCACAACAACCCCAAGCAGTGCTACAGGCTGGGGACAGAGTTGCTGGAGAACAACCAGGAAGAAAGGGACCTGGGGGTACTGGTGGATAGTAGGCTGAAGATGAGCCAGCAGTGTGCCCAGGTGGGCAAGAGAGCCAATGGCATCCTGGGCTGTATCAGGAACAGTGTGGCCAGTAGGANAGCCAGGTGGGGGTTGGTCTCTTCTCCCAGACAACCAGCAACAGGACAAGGGGACACAGCCTCAAGTTGTGCCGAGGGAAGTCTAGGCTGGATGTTAGGAGGAAGTTGTTGGCAGAGAGAGTGATTGGCATTGGAATGGGCTGCCCAGGGAGGTGGTGGAGTTGCTGTCCCTGGAGGTGTTCAGGAAAAGCCTGGCTGAGGCACTTAGTGCCATGGTCTGGTTGACTGGCTAGGGCTGTGTGCTAGGTTGGACTGGATGATCTTGGAGGTCTCTTCCAAGCTGATTGATTCTATTCTATTCTATTCTATTCTATTCTATTCTGTTCTATTCTATCCTATTCAACTTTTGAACATGTGCAATTCCACTGATTTCAGAGGTGTTTCATCTGCAGTGGAAATGGTTTCAGAAGGTGCTTCAGTGTAAGGTCTTGTAGCTTAATCCTGTTGCTTTTCTCCCTCAGAGATCTTTGTCAGAGATGAATTCTAGTCCATAATACTGTTTCAAAGCACAAGTTGCCCTCAGTGAGTACTGCCAAGCTGCAACCCTGAGGAACAGTGAGGTAAGTTGGGAAAATCAAGAATAACCATGAACTGCCTGAGTTCAAAACTGCTGCTAGGAGAGAAAAGGAGAAATGGAGAAAAATGGATTCATGCCAGACTTCAGGCAGATTTTGCTCTGTATGCTAGCAAAACAGAGACCAGAAGAGTATTATGAGACCAGAAGAGTATTATGAGACCAGAGCACACAACCAAAACCTCTTCAAAACATATTCCTCACCAGAAATTTTGTGGGTAAACAAAACCTGCACATTCCAGGTCTGTTAAGAGACTTAAGCTGAGCTGAAAGATTCCTTCAATGATATCAATGTAAATATAAGGACTGCATTTCTGGCCAGATATTAGACCCTGATTGATGTACAATATTAGATTCATGCCTGCCTCGGGAAAAGAATTATCTTCTGCTCTCATGTCAGTTTTTATTTTCCTTTCTTTTTGCTAGAGGATGCCTGATGGGCTATTCTGGAGTGTTAAACACAAAGCATCACAGTGCTCTGTTAGATATGTTTCTCTACATTGGGCAGCTCACGTGCTTTGGAGGCCAAACAGACTCACATCTATCCCCTGGCAGCTTTCATTTGTATGATTGGCAGTGGCTTTGGTGCAGCTACCTAGGGTTTTGTGGCAGAATTTTGTGACAAAAATATTAGACAATTTTAATTTCACTTAAAAAAGAAATATTTTCCACTTTATTTTAACTGTAGATAACAGTTCTCTTCTACAGTAAAGGCAGTGTGATGTTACTGCAGTACAGACAACCGTGTCTGCTGCATGATATTGCTATTCTTTACAGTGAGGGTGGTAAGACACTGGCACAGGTTGCCCAGGGAGGTTGTGGATGCTTCCTCCCTGGAGGCGTTTAAGGCCAGGCTGGATGAGGCCTTGAGCAACCTGCTCTAGTGGGAGGTGTCCCTGCCTATGGCAGGGGGTTGGAGCTGGATGATCCTTGAGGTCCCTTCCAACCTAAACCATTCTGTGATTCTATGATTCTATGATTCTGTTCAGCCCACATAATTTCTGAGTCCGTGGCAGAGCACATCTTACCACTCCTGTTTAAACTGTGTTGGTATTAGAAAGTCTGACCTGCTTTGAAGTGAAAGACACAGAAGTTTTTACCTATGGAGCCCAATGGGAAGTAGGGACAGAGGGAGGAGGTGGGAGAAGGCTTGAGAGGGAACTGCCTTTGTGATCTCTGTAACTTGCCTTACTGATAAGTGGAGGGGGATTTTCCTAATAGAGAAACTGTGAGCTACATGAGGAGGGAAATCCACTTGACCTTTGCTCTCTCCTAAGCTTTCAAGCCATCATGGCATTTCATTTCTCACCAGCTGCAAGACCACTTTTTGAGATGCCTTTTCATTGCAATGCAAAGTGAACATTGCTTGGCCCAGGAATGAGGATTTCGTAGCAGGGCATGTGAGCAGGGACATAGCAATCATATTTGGAGAGGGTGAGAGCTGGTGGCAGCAAGAAAGATAAACAGGGTGTGTTTGTGCAAGTGACCTTATTTATATCAGCGTGCTGAGGAGGGACCAAATGTACTGCACTTGAGGAAATGAGTCCGCAAGCATATGGGAGCAGGTCCAGCACTACGTGGCTGGCACAAGCCCAGGTGCTGCTTTGCAGGGTGACAGATCCAGGTTTTCAGGGCAGCTGCCATCCTCAGTGCTGGGTGTTTGGAGCTTTCTGCACTGAAGGCTGTGCTGAAACCTTCAGGGTGTTTATCAAGTTCTGGCAGGAAGGGTGCCCATCTGGCACCCATCATCCAGTAGGACAAGGGAGGTTATTCTGCCCCTGTACTCAACACTGGTCAGGCCACATCTTGAGTACTGTGTCCAGTTCTGGGATCCTCAATTCAAGAGAGATGTTGAGGTGCTGGAAGGTGTCCAGAGAAGAGCAACAAAGCAGGTGAGGGGCCTGGAACACAAACCCTATGAGGAGAGGCTGAGGGAGCTGGGGTTGTTTAGCCTGGAGAAGAGGAGGCTCAGGGCACACCTCATTGCTGTCTACAACTACCTGAAGGGAGGCTGTAGCCAGGTAGGGGTTGGTCTCTTCTGCCAGGCAACCAGCAACAGAACAAGGGGACACAGCCTCAAGTTGTGCCAGGGGAGGTCTAGGCTGGATGTTAGGAGGAAGTTGTTGTCAGAGAGAGTGATTGGCATTGGAATNTCTATTCTATTCTATTCCTCAGCTCCTCATATGGATTTTACCCTCTGTGCTAGTATCTCCTTCATTGCAGCTGAACTGGCACCTGGGCTGCCTGTTTTGGAGTGTTTATCCATGATATGTGGCAGACAGAGAAACTATTCATTACCAGTGATCTTGATGAGAAGATAGAGTGCACCCTCAGTAAGTTTGTAGATGACACCAAGTTGGGTGGGAGTGTTGATCTGCATGAGAGTAGGGAGTCTCTACAGAGAGACCTGGACAGACTGGATTGATGAGCTGAGATCAGTTATATGAGCCTCAACAAGGCCAAGCGCTGAGTCCTGCTCTTGGGTCACACCAACCCCATGCAATGCTACAGGCCTGGGGGACAGTGGCTGTAAAGCTGTCCAGTAGAAATGGACTTAGGGCTTCCGAATGACAGCCATCTGAACATGAGCCAGCAGCGTGCTCAGGAGGACATGAAAGCCAGCAGCATCCTGGCCTCTATCAGAAATAGTGTGGCCAGCAGAAGCAAGGAGGTGATTGTCCCTCTATGGTCTGCATTGGTGAGGCCACACTGATTGTCTCTCTATGCTCTGCATTGGTGAGGCCACACCTCAAGTATTGTGTTTAGTTTCGGACACCTCAATAGAAGAAGGACACTGATGTGCTGGAATGGGTCCAGAGAAAAGCAATGAAGGGTGTGGAGAAGAAGTCTTATGAGGAATGGTTGAGTGAACTGGGGCTGGGTTTAGTCTGAAGAAAAGGAGGCTGAGAGAAGACTTTATTGCTCTTTACAACTACCTGACAGGAGGTGGTTGTGAGGCGGATGTTGGTCTCTTCTCCCAAGCAACTAGTGAAAGAATAAGAAAACATGGCCTCAAGCTGCACCAGGGGAGGTTTAGCCTGGACATTAGGACTGTAAGTGTTGTCAGGCATTGGAACAGACTGCCCAGGGAAGTGGTTGAGTCATTATCCTTAGACATGTTTAAAAGCTGTGTAGAGAGGGTGCCTGGGGATATGGCTTAGTGGTGGACTTAATAGAGTACGGTCGACGGTTGGACTGATGACCTCAATGGTCTTTTCCAACTTAAATGATTCTATGATTATAGGATCCTCTTGTGCTCCTCACAAAAGCCAGAGATTTGCTTGTCCTGACTCTTTGAATCAGACCTTGTGGTTTGTTAATACAGGCACCCCTCCAACAGATCTAAACTTCATCGTTGTGTCACAAACATCTGTCAGATACTCAGACAGCAGCCACTAGCAAAGGCTTAGCAATCCTTCTCTTCTATTGCCAAAAAGAAATGGATGACAAATCCTCTTGAGGTTTATTTAAAAGTGAAAGAGATCAAGCATAAGAAAAAAGATATTTTGAATGCCTCTAACAAATAATCATGGTAAAACACCAAAAAACCACAAATTGCACTGATGTGGGATTTTATTATTTGGAGGCACTTTTGTTCAGTGCCTGTGCAGGTCCAGACTTAAACCTAGGGTTGAGATGGGGACTTGCTGTGAGAAGACATGCTACTTGCAAGTCACCAAACTCAGTGCTTTCAAGACAGTAGGAAACTTTAGCCTGATGGAGAGCTTTCTGTGGTGTCTGAAGGCCTTTGAGAGAGCTCTAATGGGAGAATGTCTCTTTCAGTCATCCCATCTGATCTTAGGAAGCAATACAAACCAGCAGTGGTGGTGCCTCCGTGAGCTGCCTTACCTGCCACAACGCTCCCTTTCTATCACTGCACTGCATGCCTGAGATTAGGGAGGACTGGAGCTGGTGTGAGACTCTATGGCAGGCTGTTGGTTGCTCAGAAACCCCTGCTTTGAATGGGTTAGTTCCACGGTGGGCTGAAAATACAGCCCTGTCCTCAATGTAACTTCTAATCTTGATCAAAACACTTCCAGTGCCGGGCAGCCCAGGCTGCATCCTTTGGTCAGTTCTGGCAGTGGCTCTTGCATTCTCTAATCCCTGTTAATATCACTGCTTGTCAAAGAAGATTTGTGCCTTTCCTGGAAGAGTGCTCCCTATTTTGTACCAACCGGGGGAGGAAGAGATGCCTCGTCAGCTGGTGCCGGGAGCAATGAGTGGCAGACAAGAAAGGCATCCTGTTTGCTGGGGACATGGCATGGGAGGTGGGCGAGTGTCTGGCTCCAACTGCTAACTCCAGCTGCTAGCACCACCTCTGCTCTTTGAGGACACAACATATTCTGCTGTTTTAACCGTGCACAATCCCTGAACTTCTCCTGCCAGTGTTTGTGGCAGAGGTGTGAACTTTTGTATCCTGACCAAACTGCAGGCCAGGTTATGTTCTATTGACCTATATTCCCCTAATGTAATCTTTAATTAGTGCAGCAATTACTCCTCCTATTTGCACCATTCAGTTTCTCCTGGCTGCCATGCTGAGCAGAATCTCTGAAGTCCATAATTTCCCAGGTGAATTTTCCTGGCTCCTTCAAGCAGACAAACACCTAAACCAAACCCCTCTTCACATTATTGTATATTCTTGGAAAGCCTGTCCTGTTGCTCCAGGGAAGCATGAGACTCTCTCTGGTCCCCAGCTCTTGAATGGATTCCCCTGAGGGCAGGATACCAAAGCCAGGCTTGGAGGAGGTTCACATAGGGCTGCTCTCAATGACCTGCCAGGACTAGAAAAACTAGAATAGAATAGAATAGAATAGAATGAACCAGGTTGGAAGAGACCTCCAAGATCATCCAGGCCAACCTAGCACCCAGCCCTATCCAGTCAACCAGACCATGGCACTAAGTGCCTCATCCAGGCTTTTCCTGAACACTTCCAGGGACGGTGACTCCACCACCTCCCTGGGCAGCCCATTCCAATGCCAATCACTCTCTCTGCCAACAACTTCCTCCTAACATCCAGCCTAGACCTCCCCCAGCACAACTTGAGGCTGTGTCCCCTTGTTCTGTTGATGGTTGTCTGGGAGAAGAGACCAACCCCCACCTGGCTACAACCTCCCTTCAGGTAGTTGTAGACAGCAATGAGGTCAGCCCTGAGCCTCCTCTTCTGCAGGCTAAACAACCCCAGCTCCCTCAGACTCTCCTAGTAGGGTCTTTGTCCCAGGCCTTTCATCAGCTTTGTCACCCTTCTCTGGACGAGCCTGGCTGAGGCACTTAGTGCCATGGTCTAGTTGACTGGATAGGGCTGGGTGCTAGGTTGGACTGGATGATCTTGGAGGTCTCTTCCAACCTGGTTGATTCTATGGTATGATTCTAAGCTAATCCATCTGCAAAGATCCCAGGTCAAGGCACCATTTCCAGAGTTAAGGCTGAGGTCTGGAGGAGGCAGGGGATTGACGCTGGCTATGGCCCTGCTGCCAGGATGAGAAGACACTGGGAGCAGCAGTGGAGACGCAATGCTGGCTGGCAGAGGTGGCTCAGAGCTCCCTCTGCTCACTCTTCCACAACCAGCAAGGATATTTTCTCACATGTTGTTCCCTGCCTGCCTTCTCCTGCCCAAGGATATGTTCTTTAGGCAGCACAGCTGGCAGCTGTTTCATGCTACATCCACATACAACCACATACTCCTCAGGACCCTTTGTGCCATAGAAATGCCAAGAGCAATTCATGCTCTCCTAATTCTCACCCTTTGCAGCACTTGTTGGTTAAACCCCACCTGGCTCACTTGCTCCTAGCTTGCATTTCCAAAGCAGATTAGGCATAGCTTGTGCAGAAATTCCTTTCAGAAGAAATGTATCCCACTAAGAGCTGCCTGTTGTGGTAGTTTGGGAGCGAGCACAAGAACCTTTACACAACAGCTCTAACCTGCAGCTGTTAAAGGCTGTTTTCCTTCCATGAAGCCTGCAAAGTGCCATCCTGACTGGGACCACCTCTGCGAGGAAACAGGGCTTGACACCATCTCATGCAGCCTACTCATCACCGTTAAGAATTTAGCTGTTAACCATCTCTGAACAAGAGACCTGCAAGACCCAGTGCACCACCTTCAGTCAAACAGCCCCACAGACAAAGATCCTCAAATACATATCAAGACCAGCACCTTGCATGGGACAAACGTGCTCATGCCCTGTTAATGCAGCAGAGCAAAGATCAGTGGCTGCATACCTGTCAGGAGGTTGGTTCACACATCTGCTAGATAAGGTACATGTGCTGGCCCTGGCTACCTTAACCTGTAAAGTGATGATTAACTGCTGGGTCAAGGAGCTGCTGTCTTGACTTCTCCCACTTTTTATTTTCCTTTTAAGGAGAAAGAAGTGTGTAGAGGCTGATGTCAACCCCATTATGACAGTGTTGTGAATTTAGGCAGGTATTTTTAGCTTTGCACTGCAGGTTCTCAGTGCTGTTATATGTCATGGAGCCAGACTGGACCTCATTAGAGTTTATTGGCATTTCTAAATGCTGATGGCACTAAATGCCAGCAGAGATACTCCTGAGCTTTTGAGAGGGCCAGAAGATGTGACTGGATCCAAGGGGTACCTCTGCCTATGGCTGAACCAAGCCCTTGTTAATGCTATCTTGCAGCACAAAACCTTTGCTAGGGCCATCATAAGGGTATCTGTATCTCTGGGTGCTCTTACAGTCTGGGAAACTGCAGACAAAAGCCACCAGATAACTTGGCACACTTCAAGAGCCAGACTTTTTGACCCAGACATTCATTTCTTACCACCCTGCCCAGTCACACAAGGACACCAGAGCTTGCTGCAGGTGTGTCTGAGACTGTGGGTACAGTGCTCATAAGCTCCAGCAGACATTACTCACCCGGGCACGGCGCCAGTGCACTAATGAAGTGATACAGCTGTTGTGGATGTGACTCGTGTGTGTCGGGGTAGTGGCACAGCAAGTAGATTTCTGCTGGCTGGTCCATATGCTGTGGGATTCCTGTGCAGACTCCCAAGGCACCGTGGCCTGAATCAGCTCTCAGCAAGGGGAAGCTATTGAATGAGCCTTCATTGAAATGCAGGTAGGATGAGTGTGGCTTAGGCAGCATCGACCTAAAAGGGTATGGATAGCTACCACTGCTCAAACAGCTGCCTCTCCGCTGGCAATCCTGAGCTCAAACTGCAGTTCTCAGCCTGGTGAACTCATTTGTCATTCCATTATTAGGTGCTCCTACCTGGGTGGTGAAACACTTCTCTCTCTGCTCGGGCCATGGCAGGAACTTGGTGCAACCTCCTTAGAGAGATTTTCAGCTCATGCATTATCAGAATGCCTTATGATGGGGGGCAATTTTTCTCTCTCCTTCCGTTAACTGTTTCATTTTCTGACAACATGGGGAGAGACAGAGTCTGTTAATCCCCTTGTCGAGCCATGGTCCAAGGGAGGCAGAGAATCACATCAGGGCTCTGGTTGGTCATGTAGCACAGTGAACAAGCTTGCTTACATCGGTGCCCTGGCAGGCCAGGGTTACTGCTGGCTCAGAGGAAGCACTGCTCAGCCAGTCTCCATCACCATATAGTTTATCTTCTGTCTCCAGATAGGCTTCAAAATAACCACACTGCCATGCATCACTGCATTCCTGCCCTGGGCCCCAGTCTCAGCAAGGTTAGGTGCAAAGAGCGCAACAGCATGAGGAGAAGGATGCTCTCAGTACCAAGCATTCCTGGGGCAGCTGTGCTTCACCCTGTCCACCCAGGCTCCTGCTCCAGTGTACAGACAGCTTAGTGAGGCGGCTTTTGCTTGAGTTTGTATTCCAAATTTGCAGCAGCTTCTGCTGCAATCTCCATTAGCTGGCTGAGAGAATCTGGCCAGGATTACAAAATGGGAGAAAAGGATCCCAGATGTCCCTTAGTCTGTTCCTTTTGGCACGGCAGGATTACATGTGCCAGAGTGTTTACAGAGTCCTCCTTCTTAAGAATCACTTCTGTCACTATCCCTTTCCTGGCTGGTACCCATGCAACAGATGAGAGACAGCTAATATAATTAGCAAGACTTAATGAGGGACAGTGCTGTTGGCCAGCACCATTAGCAGAGCTGCTGAGCCCTGTTTGGGTCAGGGCAGAACACACTCTGTTATCATTCAGCTGCCTAGAAATCTGAGTGAGATTTTATCCTTTGGTTTTAGGTTAAATACAAAAAGCTGTGGTTCAGCTTTGCACAGAAATCTCTTCATTAAGCTCCCAGAAACTCTAAGCTAAATGGGATCTTCCCTACTCAAGCAAAGACCTGAACAGGGCCATGAGGGCTATGACAGGAGAGTTTCTAAATAATCACTGTTATTTATTCATGTACATTGAATATTTTTATCCTCAATAGCCTCTTGGAGTATCCCATATTGAATGTAAAAGCCTTAGTAAAACTTTATTGTGATGGTTTAGGTGTTCCTTGCCCCCCACACTTTGGAAATCACCCAGACTAGACTCAGCTTGCTCTAGAAATTTGAATGAAGCTTCTATTTACAGCTTAGCACAATAGACAAGCAGATATTTACAGTAGATACAGTTATAGACAGAAATAGACAAGGTAAAAGGTAATACAGAAACACAACTCCCCTCCCAGAAACCTGAGTCCCCAGGAGGGGCTCTCAACCACCCTTCCACCTTCTCCTACCCCTCTACCTTACCCCAGACATTGCCTTGTGCCCCAAGGAAGAATGGAGGTCGGCCAGGGGGGTTTGGAAGCAAGAGGATTAATCAAAGAGATGGAGGATGAGGTTGGAGAAAAATGCAGCTCAGAGCTCAGACGCAAAGCAACTCCCTTATCTATGTTTGGATTCTTGTTCTTATACACCTCAGCAAGCCTCTAAGTGAAGTAGACATCACCCTTGTTTCTCTTTCACAGCCTGTGATCTAATCCTTCTCAGCTAAACATTCTAGCTAGCTTCAAACTAGCACATCTATAAAACATGTGTCTTGTCCTCTTCTTCATGAAAATGTGACATTTTCCTTCCCATAGGTTTTGAGTTGCACCTTCTTGGTTGCAGGTTTTGAGTTGCACCTTCTTGGTTGCAGTTTTTGAGTTGCACCTTCTTGGTTGCAGGTTTTGAGTTGCACCTTCTTGGTTGCAGTTTTTGAGTTGCACCTTCTTGGTTGCAGGTTTTGAGTTGCACCTTCTTGGTTGCACAACATGAAAAAAAAAAACCATTCCCCACTGCACAGCACCAGAAATCTCATGGCCTGAGGTGCTCTTCAGTGTGACACATGGATCTGGAAAATCATCTGGGATGGAGCCACGACATTTAATGACTGGACTTGTGCCTCACTACTGGTACAAAAGCATGCCAGCTGGTGGGGACATGGCTTAAACTACACTACAGGTAGAGAAAAACAGCTGCAACAGTGCAAGCAGAGGTAGCTGACAACACACACCAAACCTTTTCTCTCAATAGGACCTTGCTAACAGAGGACATGAATTGACAAACATGAGCAACCTGTGCTGCACAGTGTCCTTGAGTCCTTCCCAAAGGCAGGAGCTAAGACAGTGAAGCAAACCCCCACATCCAGCTGCAGGAGGCAGGGTCTGCTAGCCGCAGGAGGCTGACCCTACAGGTTGTTTAGAATCATAGAATCAACCAGGTTGGAAGAGACCTCCAAGATCATCCAGTCCAACCTAGCACTTGGAGAGAGGCTGAGGGAGCTGGGATTGTTTAGCCTGGAGAAGAGGAGGCTCAGGGCAGACCTTATTGCTGTCTACAACTACCTGAAGGGTGGTTGTGGCCAGGAGGAGGTTGCTCTCTTCTCTCAGGCAGCCAGCACCAGAACAAGAGGACACAGCCTCAAGCTACACCAGGGGAAATTTAGGCTTGAGGTGAGGAGAAAGTTCTTCACTGAGAGAGTCATTGGCTACTGGAATGGGCTGCCCAGGGAGGTGGTGGAGTCGCCGTCCCTGGAGCTGTTCAAGGCAGGATTGGACGTGGCACTTGGTGCCATGGTCTAGCCTTGAGCTCTGAGGTGAAGGGTTGGACTTGATGATCTGTGAGGTCTCTTCCAACCTTGGTGATGCTGTGAGACTGTGAGACTGTGATAATTTATGGGAGCTGAAGGCACCTCTAGGAAATCATGCCTCTCACTCCAGTATCTAAATCCATACTGTTGCTCCATTGAGATAAAGTCTTCAGTATCCATGCCGATCCGAGGTGTTCCTGACCCGTAACATCTCTGCCCTGCGCAAGGGACAGGCACTGTGGTCCCCCAGCTCACTGTCGCCTTTTGTGTGACACTAAACTGAACTGAGGACCTGATCTGGCTTAAAGAAACATCTGTCAAACCCTCCCCCCTGCCTTTTTTTTTTTTAATCTGGATCAATTCCCCAGTCTGGCCCTGGTGCTAATAAAGCTGATAATGAAGGAAAAAACCTGAAGAATGAGGGGTGAAAAGGTGAGAGCCTAAGAAAAATCTTCTTGTCCTGCTGCTGTGGACTGTGTTTCAGGAGACCACACAGCCTGAGTGATTAGCATCAGGCACCATGCTAGGGAAGGTTACCCCACACCTTTCAGCCTTGTCAAGTCACTGCTTCAGCAGAAGGGAGCTCAAGGGGATCTCTGCCAGGTTGTGGCTTCTGGAGGGATGTCAGGCAGTAGCAGGGAGGATGCAGTGGGTGCAAGGGAAAGAATGAAGGAGCTGTTGGAAGGATTGCTGTTTCACATCAAAGTGGTTACAGTCTAAACAGCAGCCTTTTAGTACATGCACCTGTATGCTGAAGAAAGTACATGCCTTCAGGGAAAGGTCATCAATGCTGACTCTCTTGTACTGCCAGGCACAGTGTCAGGAGTGTGTCAGTTGATAGGATTATGATTCACTTGGTTTTTTTGCTTCAATAAGTTGTGATTTTGTCTATATCCATGGTTATGTATATATCTATATATCTATATATCTATATATCTATATATGGGGCAAGCTAGTTGTGGCCACAACCATCTTTTTCACTTCTCTCTGCCAAGAAATTAATCTCAAGCTGAGTGTGAAGCCTTTCTGTACAGACAAGCAGTTTTCAGCCCATGGCCCTAAACCATCATCAGATGCCATTTTTATTTCCTTGGATGTCTGTGTGCATCCCAAGGGTATACACATTTAACTTTTCCCTCTGTATGTGCAGGCATTAATTACCCTCAGCAAATAAGATTTCTTGTTCAAGTTCAGGTATTTCCCTATGCACAACCATAACTTCAGCACTCTGAGATGGTTGTTACTGGGATGAACTTCTAGCAGAGGAGTGGGGAGGGAGAGGATTGTACTTGACAAAGGGATCATCATTAGAGTCAGACAGAGGAGTAAGGCTAATAATTGACAGGAGGAATTAGAATAGAATAGAATAGAATAGAATAGAATAGAATAGAATCAACCAGGTTGGAAGAGACCTCCAAGATCATCCAGTCCAACCTAGCACCCAGCCCTATCCACTCAACCAGACCATGGCACTAAGTGCCTCATCCAGGCTTGTCTTGAACACCCCCAGGGATGGTGACTCCACCACCTCCCTGGGCAGCCCATTCCAATGCCAATCACTCTCTCTGCCAACAACTTCCTCCTAACATCCAGCCTATACTTCCCC
>WAAF01020616.1:134763-155721 GCA_013400475.1 Tricholaema leucomelas
GAAAGAAAGAAAGAAAGAAAGAAAGAAAGAAAGAAAGAAAGAAAGAAAGAAAGAAAGAAAGAAAGAAAAGAAAAAAGAAAGAAAGAAAGAGAAAAGGTACACAAGGAAGAAAGTGGGGTAAGAAAACAGTCAGGAAGCTAAGATGGTATGATGTCCTAGAGGTACAGGAATTCAGTGACAGGAGGCAGACTATGTCCCCCATCCAATGCTCCAAGAGCCAGTCTCTGAACACTGCAGAGGCAAAGCCTCACCACAGAGCAGAGATGAATGCTGTGGCCATCACTGGTCTCCAGTGAACTTTTCTCTTGGTCACCACAGCCTTAAACCAGGTGGAGGCTGTGTGTACTCAACTGAAAACAGTCTGGATACAAGCCTGAAGAGTGTCCTGTGTTCACTCATACTACAAGTTATGGACACAACCCTTAATATGTTTTTGGCCTGGTCCAGCTTGCACTCTTCCAAGCAGAGCATCTCTATGGTTAGCAGATGGTTAATCCACTCTCAATAGTGGTCTGGGCTTGACAGAGCTCAGCTTGAGAAATACTTGAATCCGTCCCGCATCATCCTGACTGCTAAAACTTGACTGACAAAGCCCTAAATAAGATCGTCTTTTAGCTCCTCTTGACTTGCCCTCCTTCTGGCTAGTAATGCCTCTTTTGAGGCCAGCTGTGGATGATCTGCCAGAGAGAAGGTCTTAAAAAGCTTTATGCTGAAGTAGCCTGCCTTATGTTCTCCATTAGGCAGGCTTTATTCCTCCCATGTCCAGCGCTACACCAGCAGAAGTTGGATTAGCCTTGTATTCCTTGGCAAAACAACGACTAGAGGAAGCATGATAATTATCTACAAGTATTTGATGGGTGTGAACTCCAGTAAGGAAGAGGAATTGTTCAGTGTGGTTAAAGGACTTTTATGGCCAAGAGCGATTAGACTAAATCCAACAAAGAAAAGCGTAAACCGAAAACCCTTCGTAATACCTGGCAGGCTGCAAGGGCAGCTCCCACGGGATGCAGGAGAGGCAGTGATGTCTGGGTCAGTTGAAAAGTCAGAGGGAGAGAAGCAGTATTTATGTTACTGACCTCAGAATGCCGTGCCGTGAACGGCGTGTCCGTTCTGCCTGCTGTGCCCACACCCACACCGCTCCGTGTCTGCGTGAGAACACACCCAGGAGAATGAAGAGGAAAGAAGGACGTCAGGGTGGTGCAACCCCTGCCTGCACCTGATTTGTCCCTTTTGTCTGGTGGTGTAATACATTACCCTAAAAGAGTTTTCCTGCTGCTGACAGCGATTCTGATCTCAAGGCAGTTAAGGGAGAAATTGCACTTTCCAAAGTGAGCCACAAGTAAGCTTTCAGCAGGCTGGGGCTTGAGTCCAAGCTTACTGCTAAACTCAAGTTATCACATACCTACAGGTGTGCCATCAGCATTCCCTTCAGGTTACATCTTTATTGGAGCCACAGGAATACTCTCCAGCTAAATCCAAACTGCTGATACTGGTTGCATGCGGCCTGTGCCCCAAGAGCCAGCCAACTGAGATGTTTGCACAGAGCTCCATCCTGTGAGGTGGACATGGCATATCCTGGAGTTTTTAATGCCTGAGTCCACCTGTCAGTCCTTGAGGGAGGAAAGTGTCCATTTTAGAGGAGAGAAGAGGGTCAGGTTCAAAACCAGCCTGCAGTGTGTCTGTAAAACCTAAGGCAACATGCCAATGTCCAAGCCCAAGCAGCTCCCCTTCTTGCTTTAAACACTATGTATTTGGTTTACTTAGTGATGCAACCCAGATGAGTTGTCCCTGGCACTCCTCTTTATCGGGGGCAGGGACTCCCCTGCTGTCACGCAGACACTCCCTGCCTTGGCCACTGTCTCTTGGTGGTTCTGTGGGCCTTGCCTTTTCACCCAGCACGTCAGGAAGTCTTCAGCCCCAGGTTCACACTGGAGTGTTTAGAGCTGCTCTGAGGGCTGAAGAAATGCCCCTAAGATGGTGGAGTACCAGAACCTGTTTTCCTCCCCCATGGAATTTCTCTCTCAACTGACTGGCAGGAGACAGGAAGCCTATGAAGTATCTCTTCTTTCTGACTGATGGAAGCTTCACAGTTCTCGGTGTCATGCATCCTATTCTTAGGCTTTCCCTACCCTTGCATCAGGAAATGCAAGCACTCACGCTGTACAGTGGCTCCCTTGTGGCTGGTTTTCCTTACGTGGCAGTTAGACAAAGGGGTGCCTCAGTACAAGAGAGACATCTGTAAACTGGAGGAGATTCAGTGAGCAACAATATCAAAAAGCACAATGCTCTTGCAAACATCTGCAAGGCAGCGATTCAGAGCGCAGCTATTAGCATGCTGGGACAGACCTCAAGTGAAATAAAAGGAAATGAACTTGCTAAATATCTCTAAAGCAGGCATGTAAAAAGTATCATTGTCTGTATGAAGCTAGCTTGTGTAAACAGAGCTTTCCACATGGGGCTGCATCTCCATAATTATGTATTATTTGCAAGAAGAATGTAGAGGGTGAGGAGAGTGAATATATTCCAAATGTGTCCAAGCCCTGACCAGGCAAAGGCCATGATTTTAGCTCACTCTGGGGAGAGAAGAACAAGCTCATGCCTTTTCTTTATTCTCCTTGAGCTCCTTGCAGCAATTGTGCTCTTCACTGGAAATGACTCACCTGGCAGAGAAGATAAGAAACCCAGAAGAACTGTTGAACAACAAAAAAAAAACCTCCCAACAGTGCTGGAAACTGTCTTCTGAATTTAAGGTTTACAGTCCTTCTGAAACCACATTCAGACCCTTCAGGCTTCCCTAATTACCAAGAGGAAGAACTCTATCATTCTTTTCTAAACGTGGTGTCAGCATTTCTTATGAGCAACAAGCACAAAATTATCCACAAACCTTCCTGTGACCTATAAACCTGCAATCTGAGATGCCTTTTTGCATTTGTATTCTGTAATGACCCATTTCCCCACCCCCCAATAATCTTTATAGCACAGACTCTTTAATCTACCAGGCAACATGTAACAAGACCCCATGGCTGGAGGGTGAAGCTAGCTCCAATAACAAGACCCTGTGGCTGGAGGATGAAGCTAACTCTATTAACAAGACCCCATGGCTGGAGGGTGAAGCTAGCTCCAATAACAAGACCCCATGGTTAGAGGGTGAAGCTAACTCTATTAACAAGACCCCATGGCTGGAGGATGAAGCTAGCTCCATTAGCAAGACCTTGTGGCTGGAGGATGAACCTAACTCCATTAACAAGACCCCATGGCTGGAGGGTGAAGCTATCTCCAATAACAAGACCCCATGGCTGGAGGGTGAAGCTAGCTCCATTAACAAGACCCCATGGCTGGAGGGTGAAGCTAGCTCCAATAACAAGACCCCATGGCTGGAGGATGAAGCTAGCTCCATTAACAAGACCCCGTGGCTGGAGGATGAAGAGGATGCTCCATTTCAGCTAGCAGTAAGGTGCGCACCTTAACGACGATTAATTAAGCGCTGAAATAACTCCTGAGGGACTAAGACCAATTTGGCACTTCTTGAAGTGTCTGAGATTCATCTTTCCAACCTCACACTCTACCTGGAATACAAAGTGTGGTCTTGGGATGGAAATTCCAGGGAGGGGCAATGTGACAGTGTTTCTTGACATGAATGAGAGGAGATTTTCCACGTGAAAACTCGACTTGTTTCTTTTCAATACACGTAATGAAATTCATTCCTTCTTCCAGTGTCAACCAGTCTACTTAAGCAGAAATCAAGAGGCCACCAGTAAATAAAGCCAAACTTACCTTTGCAGATGCCTACTGGGCAGCAGAATAGCGTTTTTCAGTCATGCTGTTGCCTGCTCTTAATTTTTAGCAATGTCTTTCTTTGACTGTCAACCCTTTGTTGACAGTCAAAGATAGGCGACAGAAATTAAACTCTCAGATCAAATTGGAGAGGAAATACAGAACTGTGGAGTCGCCGTCCCTGGAGCTGTTCAAGGCAGGATTGGATGTGGCACTTGGTGCCATGGTCTAGCCTTGAGCTCTGTGGTGAAGGGTTGGACTTGATGATCTGTGAGGTCTCTTCCAACCCTGATGATACTGTGAGACTGTGATACTGTGATACTGTATTTAGAGAGAGAGAGATACAGCGACAGATCTTACAAAAAGCGATTTTCCCATCCATGGCAAACCCCCTTGAAGTTTCCCCATCCCCAGAAAAACTAAATCTACCTTCCCCAGTGCTCCAATCCTCCTCCCCCCCCCCCCGCCTCCAGCCAGCCAGGAGGCCTACTGCTCACATGTTCCCGATAGATTGGGTCCTGCCACACACCCAGGGCAGGAGGAGGAGGAAAGGAGAGTGAACTGACCTTGTTGTGAGTCTACAAGGAGATAGCAGAATTATGGGATTGAATAACAATCTTCTAGTCCCCAAAAAATTTTGTAACCCTATAGTCTCAACCTGGGACACCCTTCCATCCCAGGAATAATACATTGCTATTGGAATATTCAATGAGTCACTTGTAAATATCCCACAGGAACAGCAGGACATTTATCTCATGCTGCAGAGCTGTACTTTAAAAATAACTATCTTAGAAAGAAAAAAAAAAAGACAACTCAAAAAACCCCCCCAAAACCCAAACACCCAAATGTTTTCCCTTTCCTACTTTGCAGAAGACTTTCTCTGCCTTTCTCATCCATTCTTCACTCGCAAAGTTACGCCAAAGTGACTATGAGGGCTGAGATGTTCTGTTTGCATTCTTCAGCCAATTTGGGTTGGCCACTTTCATCTGTGTGGGCTTGGCAATGTGAAAAAATGACCTTGTGGCAAACTTGGCTGTGACCTAAACCAGCAACAGCTCCCAGCATGACTGTCAGTTCTTCTACTCTTACTCCATGGAAAATATGAGGCAGCTTATCCCATCCACCAACAAACTGGTTTACGTTTATCTCGGGTAGGAGCATGTGTCTACAGAGTTATCACAGCAGGGCTAACACAGTGCATTGCTACATCTTGGCTGCCCTGCTGGTAGCTTGCCCTAGGAGCTGTACTCTGTAAGTTCTCGCATTGCCTACTGTGTTATGCCAGGCCCATATCTCAGCATGTATCTTTGTGCTTCTGTTACTGCCGGACCACAGCAGGATTGTGTATTTCTGCTGCCCTCACGGCTTCCTGACTCTCTTCATCAACCTGCTCTTTCAGCGCTGAAGAGGCAAAAGGAGCTTAGAGCTGCTCTTCAAAATGTTACTGTAACCTGACACTATGATGCTACTTAAAACGCTGTGGTGGTTTGGGTGTTGCCTGCCCCCCCCCCTACTTTAGAAATCACCCAGACTAGACTCAGCCAGCTCTGGNTTCAGCCAGCAGCCCAGAGCTCCCCAGTAGGCAAAGAGCCGAGAGCAAAGCCCAGAGCAAAGTGCCAAGTGAAGTAACCTTATCTCTGTTTTGCTTTTAATTCTAATACATCTCAGCAAGACTGTGAGGGAAGTAGACCTCACCATTGTTTCTATTTCACAGCCTATGATCTAGTCCTTCTCACCAAAACATTCTAGCTAGCTTCAAACTAGCACAAACACATACGCAATAGTTGGATACAGCAGGTCTTTGCACCACAAGCACAGCTATCAGAAGACTCGAGGTGTGTGGATTCAAATATTTCAGTTTCAAGATCAAACCTCAGGCTGACACTCAGTACAATGCTTTTGACAGGCAGAGGTACTTGTAGAAGTGTCCTGATGCACCAAGGAAAATCAGAGTGCCTGCAGCACCAAATGCGAGATAGGCACAGCTGGCCCGTGGAGCATCCGTGATGCTGGATACTCCTCTTGACTGAGAGAGATTCTCATTGTCTGGCTCTGCCAGGAGTGCACCCAAAAAAAAGCACAAATCATTGGCTTTCATTGTCAATAAAATGCATGTACAAGCCTCCTTGCAAGACTGCATTCACCCTCTATTTATACCACCAACAGGCAAGCCAGCCCAGCCTGAGCTCGGCAGCTCTGCAGTGCTGGCACTGGGCTTTTCAACATGCTCTGCATGGGTTGAGTGAGAATGTCCTTTGAAGGCATGGGGAGACATTCCAAGCCTGGAAAACTACTTTGGGGGCCAGGGAGGAAGACACATACATATCTGACAAATCAGGAAATGAAAACCTTCCATGTTCACAGAATCACAGAACTTTAGAGGTTGGAGGGTGATCCAGAGATCATTGAGTCCAGCCCCCTTGCCAAGGCAGGATCACCTAGGGTAGTTCACACAGGAGTGCATCCAAGTGGGTTTTGAAAGTTTCCAGTGAAGGAGACTCCACAACCTCTCTGGGCAGCCTGTTCCAGTGCTCCTTCACCCTCACTGTAATGAAGTTTCTGCGCATGTTGAGGTGAAACCTTCTATGTTCCATTTTGTAGCTGTTGCTCCTTGTCTTATTGCTGCTGACCACTGAAAAGAGTTTGGCCCCATCCACTTGGCAGCCACTCAGATATTTGTACACATTGATAAGATACCCACAGCTCCAGGTTTCTCAGCCTCTCCTTGGGCAATATTTTGGAGTAGTAACCACACTGATTAATCTGCGATCAGTGAGAAACTCCTTTTCCTCTTCTGTGTGAGGTGTCATTACCTATATACTTTGCCCCTGCTAGAGCGTGAGGTGTCATTATCCATATCCTTTGCCCCTGCTAGAGCAGAGACAGTCATGTTTTGGGAGGTTTTATTCAGGCTCTCGTGCTTGTGACAGCTTGAGGTCAGGACGCAGGTGCTGGAGCAGGCTGGCCCACATGGGTACGCCACACAAACACTTGCTTTGACCTGCTCCTTCCCACTCCTCAACCCACCCACGTACAGCGAAGGAGCAAAGGCTCTTTGTGGAGGCACAGCAACAGAGACGAAGCAGCTGTGAAATACACCTGCCTTTTATTTGCAGCCCTGCTCAATTATATGCCTTTAACTTGGCAACGTAGAGCGGTTTTGCTGCAGTACAAACGCGTTTCTTTCCTCGACCCACGGCTCTGGATCAATCAGCAACTCGAAACAGCAGGAGGGAAATGAAGTAGTAACGTGGGGGGAAAAAAAAGAGAGCTGAGGGTGTAATCAGCCAAGTAAATGCCATTAGGACATACTGTCCCACTCAATGGGCCTGCAGCTGCGTTGGGCTGTGACCAAATCTATTAATAGGCCATGCAGAGCTCTTTGTAGTCCAAAGAGCAACACTCAAAGTTTAAAGCCCTTGTTCCTTTCCTGTGACTTCAGTAACTAATCGCCCTTCAGAAACGATGCAAAGTCCAATTCCTGTTTCTCTCCAGACTGCTCTTCATTTCTTGCCCAGACCAGAAGAGGAAAATAATGCTGAGGCCATAAACTCAGCCCTTACACGGACAACAAGTTGTCCACCGAGCATCTGGCTTGCTCCAGTCTTGATGACAGACACAAACGACAAGGATTGGGCTGAAAGCAGAACAGTTTGGTTTTGTGTTGCTGTGGGAAAGGGCCTGTTGCATCCCAAGTCCAAAGGACCAGGCTGTGATGCTCCTGCAGCTGAACTGAGAGTGTCCTATGCTTTGCATGACTCACCATGTCACCTCACAAACTGTGTGGCACTTTGGGACCATAAGCCTCCTCCAAAGCAGCATGCACAACTGCAAAACAAGATCCCTTTAATCCCTGCTTATAACTCTTTGGTGACAAGTAGACACTTCTGAGCTATGAGTTATTTCATTTTAAAGACATTTAAAGAAGATGATTTCTATGTCTTGCCCAAGAGACACTGTATAGGAGAATGGGGCTTAGAGAAGTATAGAGAATGGGGCTCAGAGAAGGTAACTCCATATATCAGGACTCTGGTGACCTGTTGCTCCATGAAGATAACTGTGACGCTCTTGAGCTGCTCCAGCCTATTTCCCATACTGAGAACTGGTCTGTGGATGGAGTCAAAAGCAAGTGCTGCAGCTCCATGATTAATCCTCATCTTCCCCATAACTGAGGAAGAGACTTCCTGGGAGCAATGGATGCTTTCTGCAGAACATGACCTCTGAGAATCGGCGTCTGGTGAATGTCTGCTGCGTTGTCTGAAACTCAGAAGCAGTGAAACACTTCTTGGTGGGAAAAAGCAGCAACTCTGCGGGAGGGAAATGCTCCAGGGAGAGGTTGTACCCAGAGAACAGTGGAGGAAGAATGTGTGAGGCAGCAGCTGCAGAAACAGGCAGCAGGGAGGTGGTTAGTGCCTGGGAACAAACCCTGAAAAAGTGGAAAGGCAAAATGCAGTGGTGGGAGGTGAGGTGAAATGAGGGCTGTCAGAAGAAAACAACCTGGAGCAAGGGCACACTTGCCCACACTGTCAGGGTACTTCAGCCACTGCAGCCACTGTGGGTTGGGAAGCCTGAGGACAGCCCCTAGGGCCTGGTGGGACACCTCTCCAACTCAGAGTGGGGCTACCAGCTAAGTCACTGAGGGCTTGGCTGTGTAAATGTATTCATTTAACTGAATTACCTAAGCAGGAGCCACACCAGAGGAGTGTACGTAAGCCTTTCACACCTTGCAAGGTCTCAGCCCACCGGCAGTGGTAGGGGCAGGCTGGCTGGGGCATGCACAGCATGGGCTTGCCAGCCCTGCCCGAGGCTCCTTCTCCAGTCAATGGAGCAACTGGGGTGGAAAGCAGCCTTACTGGCAATGACTCAGCCCACGAAAGAGCAAAGCCACCTTCTTCAGATGCGTGTTCCCCTGCTCTGGCTGTAGGAAGAGCCTAAAGCAAAGAGAAGCCTTTAATTTAGCAATCCCAGCCAAAAAATCACGGTTAGAGAGGATGAGTCTGAATACTTATGTAGATAGAAGATAAATGTGGGAAACTTAGTAATATGTAGCAGAGTAAGAGTAGGTGAGTCACCTCAGAGAGCCCCAGAGCTGACTGTAAGGTCTTCTGCACAGTAGGTGCCACTTCTTGTGTAATTAGATGTGAGCACGATGCAGGAACTGGTGCGTTGGCTGCCTCGTGGCTCCCTGCATTGCATATTTCACTTCAGCTGTCTGGAACAACTAGCTTTTGATATCAGTTTTAAGAGAATGCTGCTGTGAAGTAGCAAATGTCAAAACACTGCTGGCAAATGCTATTAAACAACCACTGAGGAGCACGTGTCAAAAATTTCCTTTGGTGTATTAGTTCCATGCTACAGTTAGGAGATCAGCAGATTTCCCAGGAACCCGAATAAACCAGCACCCAGAGGAGAAGTGTTCAGAAGGTATATTGGGGGGGAAAAAGGAAGCCATCAGTGCTTAATTTTTGTATACTATCCACCATCTTCACAGTGGGTGAAAAGCCTGACCATTTCTGTATGCAGGGCTACTATTTTGGTGTGCTCTTGAGTTTTCATGGCAAATCCAACTCAAGTCATTTTGGACTGTAAAACTATTTCTGAAGGCAGCAGTAAGGCAGCAGTAAATCTACCCATGACCAAGCTGAGGTGGTATTTGAGAGAAGTTTTTTGCCTTCTCCTTGCAGCTGACAGTAATAGTAAACAGGATATTCCCAGGAGACTGCTTTTTTCTGGGCTGTTCCCCATGCTTCCTACTGCAGATGAGTTCCTGAGGCAGAAGGGCAGAGGCAGGGAGCCTGTGACTCTCCCAGCAAAGCCTCACAACAGCAGTCACCCCTCTGTCCCCATGAACAGGGGGGTCTGTCCCACTAGGTGACCCACAAAGGGTCTTTCAGCCCCCAGGGCTGATGCAGAGGTATGTAGGTGGCCCAAACCATGCTTCCTTCTGCTATACCACCTAATGCGGTGCTGGACACCTCAGCTGCGTTGCTAAAGCTTGCAGGGCAGGAGGAGGAGAAGTGTTTAAACCTACATGTGTGATCAGTGGAAATGTGTCAGTAGGTGGGTGAGAGAACATAGCAGAGTAAGCAGCAAGCACGACAGACTGAATGCTGTAGAACAACATACAGAGAATGGAGTAGCACAGAGGATTTCAGTTTGACACATATTTCACCTCTGCCCCAACTTCTCCTCACTTCTTTTCTTCAATTTTCAACTATTAATCATAGAATCATAGAATCAAGCAGGTTGGAAGAGACCTCCAAGATCATCCAGTCCAACCTAGCACCCAGCCCTAGCCACTCAACTAGACCATGGCACTAAGTGCCCCATCCAGTCTTTTCTTGAACACCTCCAGGGACAGTGACTCCACCACCTCCCTGGGCAGCCCATTCCAATGCCAATCACTCTCTCTGGCAAGAACTTCCTCCTAACATCCAGCCTAGACTTCCCCCAGCACAAGACCTGTCCAGTCTGGCTTTCAGGACACAAAGGCATTTTATTTGCTAAAGAAAGCACACTCTAACAGCCTCTACACAGGCAGCATTACAGGTAAATGTCTTATAGCATGGATTCAGTTCCCTGCCAAGATCTGTATTAACAATACCAATGTCAAATTGTTAGTGAACTCCTCGTCCAATTCATGCTTTGTTTAAAAGTATATTGAAAACTCATTTCTACAGTGGCTTTCTTCTCTTTAATAGGATTTGACATGTTGGCTCTGGTGTAGAATGAAATTTGTTTGTGTAAAGCTTTGAGAAGTATTTCTGAATGGTGCTATATAAATAGTGCATGTGTTGGAATTGTACTGTTTTATTGCACAACTAAAGGGCTTCCTGTTCTATACCATAATGCAAGTTGTTGTTTTTCCAGCACACACATTAGCCTGCATTCAACTTCTGCACAAGGTAGAGGAACTGAAATTAAATTTACAAGCACACCTGAGCAAAGCTTGTTAGCTCTGGCCAGGTCATGTTTCCATGACTAAATAATGCAGCCTATTATAACACATTGCAAGAAAATGCAGCTATAAATCCCTGTCTCATTTTTTCCTCTCAGTGCTTCACTGTACCACAGAAACTCTGTTCTATTTTCTAGTTAGCAATAAAATCATAGAATCAGCCAGGTTGGAAGAGACCTCCAAGGTCATCCAGTCCAACCTAGCACCCAGCCCTGTCCAATTGACTGGACCATGGCACTAAGTGCCTCATCCAGGCTTTCTTTGAACATCCCCAGGGACAGCAACTCCACCACCTCCCTGGGCAGCCCATTCCAATACCAATCACTCTCTCTGTGAGTGATGATCCTCAAGATCAGAGATAGAGTAAATGGTAGCTCTCTGTCCAGGCCACACCTTGAGTACTGTGTCCAGTTCTGGGCTCCTCAATTCAAGAGAGATGTTGAGGTGCTGGAAGGTGTCCAGAGAAGGGCAACAAGGCTGGTGAGGGGCCTGGAACACAAACCCTATGAGCAGAGGCTGAGGGAGCTGGGGGTGTTTAGCCTGGAGAAGAGGAGGCTCAGGGCAGACCTCATTGCTGTCTACAACTACCTGAAGGGAGGTTGTAGCCAGATGGGGATTGGTCTCTTCTCCCAGGCAACCAGCAACAGAACAAAGGGACACAACCTCAAGCTGTGCCAGGGCAGGTCTAGGCTGGGTGTTAGGAGGAAGTTGTTGTCAGAGAGAGTGACTGGCATTGGAATGGGCTGCCCAGGGAGGTGGTGGAGTCACCGTCCCTGGAGGTGTTCAGGAAAAGCCTGGCTGAGGCACTTAGTGCCATGGTCTAGTTGAGTGGCTAGGGCTGGGTGCTAGGTTGGACTGGATGATCTTGGAGGTCTCTTCCAACCTGGTTGATTCTATTCTATTCTACTTTTTGTCCGGATCTATGAATTGAAGATCCCAGACAGAATAAATTCAACTCAACCTCAGAGAAGGTGACCAACCTATTTAACTCAGTGTCTGTTACACGATGGTGGCCAATACCAAATAATCATGAGGAAGAAGCTGCAGTAAATCGCTGTGGACAACACTACTCAGTGCTGCAAGAAAATGCCCACTCAAATCCCAGCAGATCAAGTCTGGTTCTTGCAGACAGCACAAGAGATGCACACGGTGGGACTGAGTCATGCTGAGCAGATGTGTTAGGTGCTAACTCAGAGGAGATAGAAGTAACAATGCTGTTTGCCATGAGCTTTCCCCTCAAGGATCTCCCCATGCTACACAAACATTAATATATCGATCTCCACCGCATCCCACCACAGAGTTTATTAACTGAGGAAATTGGTTCTCAGAAAGGTATAGCAGTTTGCTCAAGGCCAGAGACTATGTCCAAAGCAAGCAGAAAAAGCTGAGAGATTGTGCTGGAGGCCTTCACTTGTTGCCATTTAAGGTTACTATTAAGCATAGTGTGCTGAAGACACAACGGTTAGAGGTGATCACCTTGTCAGAAGTGGACAGGCACTGGTTTCAGAGACTGGTGCTCAACATGCATACAGTAAGACAAGGCTGTGCCGAGCATGCAGATCACCACCAAGTACCCCTGAGCACCTACTGGGGCAGCAGGTCTTTAGGAGGGATGAGAGACTATCTTCTGTCTGTGGGGCTGCTTTGAAACAGGTATGAAAGATCTGTGGCTCCACTGCTGTCCTCTCTGATACACATTATAGATCTCTTCCAGGAGGCTGTATCTACCCAACTTAGGGAGCAGAATTGGGAAGGTCCTGTTCCTACTGCAGACCAATCCACACTGCAGCTTGTAGACAGCTGTCCTTTGGTGAAAACAAGGGTGTCAGGGCTATATGGGTTTTTTGGTGCACATCCTGCTCTGGCCTGAAGATATATACAAGATATGGCCAGGACATACATCTGAGACTGAGGACATCTGGGCAGCAGAGCTCTCTCACAGAACCACAGAACGTTAGAGGTTGGAAGGGACCTCCAGAGATCATAGAGTTCAACCCTCTTGCCAAAGCAGGATCCCCTAGGGGATCCTTCACACAGGAAAGCATCCAAGTGGGTTTTGAAAGTCTCCAGTGAAGGAGATAACACTCTGGGAAGCCTGTTCCAGTGCTCTGTCATCTTCACTGGAAAGAAGTTTCTGCTCATGTTGAGGTGAAGCCCTTCATATTCCAGTTTGTAGCTGTTGCTCTTTGTCTTATTGCTGTGCATCACCAAAAAGAGATTGGCCCCATCCACTTGACACTCACCCCTCAGATATTTATAGATGTTGATGAGATCTCAGTCTTCTCCAGACTAAACAGCCTCAGGTCTCTCAGTCTCTCTACATAGGGGAGATGCTTAAGTCCCCCAGTCACCCCTGTGACTCTCTGCTGGGCTCTGTCCAGCAGGTCCCTGTCTCTCCTGAACTGGAGAGCCCAGAAGTTGACACAGTATTCCAGGTCTAGTCTCACTAGGGCAGAGTAGAGAGGAAGAAGAACCTCCCTAGACCTGCTGGACACACTTCTTTTGATGCACCCCAGAATACCTTTGGTTCTCTTGGGCACAAGGGCACATTGCTGGCCCATGCAGAACTTGCTGTCCACCAAGACTCCAAAGTCTCTCTCTCAGAATAGAATGGAATAGAATAGAATAGAATAGAATAGAATAGAATAGAATAGAATAGAATAGAATCAACCAGGTTGGAAGAGACCTCCAAGATCATCCAGTCCGACCTAGCACCCAGCCCTATCCAGTCAACTAGACCATGGCACTAAGTGCCTCATCCAGTACAGGCATCTGTTCAGTTTGTTGTTCCTGCTTTGTAAGGTGCAGGTTGAATCTTGAAATGCTTTCTGCACAGGGTTTTTTCTGCAGTGCAAGAGCTTGCCAGCCATGAACTGGTTCATTTTAGCAAAGCTTCTTTGTGATGAGGCATCACGATATTGTCATTTGGCAAATGGGCAGCTCAGTCAGCACTGCAGCTGCCCAGTTTCAGCTGTCTGAGACATGATTTTTCAGAGCACTGACTGCATTATACGATGCTGTGAATCACTGAAGCGTTGCTCTTCCTGACTCATCTGAGACTGAGAGCTCAGCACTGCTGCAAACCAAACTGCTGGGCTTGGCAGTCGAGGCACCTAGAAAGTGAAAAAAAAAAAAAGCAACAAAAACATTCCCCAACAAAACAATTAAAACCCACCTGTGAAGAGCTTAGCTGGACAACATTTCCCAGAACTCTGGGACAAAGAAGGAGATAGGAGCTAAGGATGCAACTTTGTGTGATGGTTTGGCTGTTCCCCCCCCCACTTTAGAAATCACCCAGACTAGACCCAACCAGCTCTGGAAATATGAATGAAGCTTATATTTACAGCTAGCACAATGTAGAATGGAATAGAATCAACCAGGTTGGAAGAGACCTCCAAGATCATCCAGTCCAACCTAGCACCCAGCCCTAGCCAGTCAACTAGACCATGGCACTAATGTACAAGCAGATATGTACAGTAGATACAGTTATAGACAGAAATAGACAAGGTAAAAGGTAATACAGAAACACAACAGCCCTCNATGATGCAGCTCAGCCAGTTCCCCAGCAGAAGCGAGGGAAACTCCCTTATCTATGTTTTGCTTTTCATTCTTATACATCTCAGCAAGCCTATGAGGGAAGTAGACATCCCCACTGCTTTCCTTTCACAGCCTGTAATCTAGTTCTTCTCACCAAAACACTCTAGCTAGCTTCAAACTAGCACACTTTGCACTTCCTCTTCCCCACAGACTCCTTCTTCACTCACTTCAAGCTTTTGTGGAGATGCTGCCAGAGTCACAGAGTATGTCCAATTTGTGTACTAAAGGCAGGAGCTGCGTGGAAAAATAATGTCTGATCAGGCAGTACAAAATTGTGTCTGCATAATACAGGTGTTCATAGGGGCTGAATTGAGGGAGCAAAACCAATTTTAAATGAACATTTTCTGACTGGTTGGTCTGTCAGGCTTATTCATTCAAAATAGGGGGTTTGTTTTGGTTTGGAATGGAGTGTATTTGGTCTGATTCTGTGAGGAAATAGTGGCATCCTGGCCTGTATCAGGAACAGTGTGGCCAGTAGGATGAGGGTGGTTATTCTGCCCCTGTACCCTGTACTGATCAGGCCACACCTTGAGTACTGTGTCCAGTTTTGGGCTACTCAATTCAAGAGAGATGTTGAGGTGCTGGAAGGTGTCCAGAGAAGGGCAACAAGGCTGGTGAGAGGCCTGGAACACAAACCCTATGAGGAGAGGCTGAGGGAGCTGGGGTCATTCAGCCTGGAGAAGAGGAGGCTCAGGGGGGACCTCATTGCTGTCTACAACTACCTGAAGGGAGGCTGTAGCCAGGTGGGGGTTGCTCTCTTCTCCCAGGCAACCAGCAACAGGACAAGGGGACACAGCCTCAAGTTATGCCAGAGGATATCTAGGCTGGATGTTAGGAGGAAGTTGTTGGCAGAGAGAGTGATTGGCATTGGAATGGGCTGCCCAGGGAGGTGGTGGAGTCACCGTCCCTGGAGGTGTTCAGGAAAAGCCTGGATGAGGCACTTAGTGCCATGGTCTGGTTGACTGGATAGGGCTGGGTGCTAGGTTGGCCTGGATGATCTTGGAGGTCTCTTCCAACCTGGTTGATTCTATTCTATCCTTACTGCAAAAGATATTCACAAGTGGTGGGGTGCCCTTCTCTTGGCATTCCTCACCAACTTGAGCACGGCTTTAGAAGATGATAAATGTGCATCAAGCTCAGCATTTCTACCACCACCTACCTACTTAGACTCTTGTTTCATCAGAATTTTAGCAATGTGCTGGTTCATGGTTGATAACCTCCTCTCCCTCTCCAGGCTACAAGTGCCTGTGAGCGTGTGTGCATGTGTAGGGGGGTGAGGGAAGGAGTGAATTTCTCATCTCCTCAGCATTTATTACATTCCTCTTTCTCTACCTCCTCTGCAGCAATAAATCAATGCTAGTTGTTATTGTCTACTCCCTCAGCAGCATCTCAGGGGGAGAGGCAGGCACTCCTGGCTGTAACATCATATGTTTTATCAAAAGCTAAAACAGAAGCAAAGAACTAAAGTAAACCAAAGACTTTGTTTTGCAGACTTTAGAGGAAGGACCCTCTCAGACTTTAGAGGAAGCACCCTGGTCATGCCAGCCGCATCACCCATCAAGACAGACATGCTTTGCCCCACACAGGCTGCAGCTACCAACCCTAGCCTTACACTGCCTGCACAGGGCTATCTCCAAGCTCTGCAAAGGCACAGGCAGGAGGGGGCGAGGTTTCAGTGGAGCAATGTTTCTTCTTCCACCGTGGAAATGCAAATCTGGGATTTACGGTGCTACTACTTTCTGCCTGCAGGTAGCTTCAGGGCTGAGGTGCTAACTACATCACTCTTCGGTGGCTGCACACTCCTTGCACGTCTACAGCAGGGCAATAGAAAGAGAAGCCCTAAAAATAGGTTGTGAATGAAGGGAAATATAGCCTGATTATTGTTTACTCTAACAGAAGCAGAGGCACACACACCGATGCCTGGAGAAACTGTAGATGTGGTGCTTAGGGACATGGTTTAGTGGTGGACTTGGCAGCATTAGGTTTATGGCTGGAGTTGATATTAAAGGTCCTTTCCAACCTAGATGATTCTATGATTCTAAATCTGGAACAACATCACAGTGGTTTGTGGCTTGTAGCAACTCCCTGGAGAAACTACCCAGAAAGCCTCTGCCTTGTTGTTCGTTGCCTGCTTTCTAATCACTACAAACTGCTTTCTTCCGCACAGGCTTCCTGCTTTCCTGCAGGAAAAAGAGGCCTTCCCACATGCCTTGCCCAACAAACAGGGATTGGACATTATTTCTCTCTGCAGAGAACCTCCTGAAGAGATGGGCTGGAGAAATCATGAGTTAAAAAAACCTTATGATGTGGAGGAGAGGGTGAGAAAGACAGATGAGAGCTTTCTTCAGTAGAGGTGTTTGGCTGATCCAAGCCCAGAAGCAAAAACCCCCAAACCCTGACATGTCTGCTTAGGCATCCAGGACCAAATTAAATTGGCAGATTTAAAGCCAGAGTTGCATCTGTTTGGTTTTTTTTTTTCATCCTTTAACCCCTTCCAATGTTAATTGGAGGTAACTCATCTGGGAACCTTCACACAGGAGCTACTGAGTGGTTTTTGCAGGCAGATTCTCACAGTCTGAAGCACAGAAACACACACACACACACCCCCAGCATATTAGCATGTTTTTATTGTGGCTTTGTAAACAGAATTTGATATTTTCTCTCTGCAGTAGCAAAAGGGGCAGAGTTGGGGTCCCCCCAAGCAAGAAATGTACTTTATCAACTGCTTTTGTCAGAAACACACTGGTGAGGCATGCTCATGCATGCAGCTCTTTCTCTATGTCTTCCCTAAACTTTGCCTTTTTATTTCCCTTTGAAATGAAACTGGCTGCCTGGAGCTACTGACAAATGCTGCCTGTAACATGAGATGTGCAGAGGAGAAATAAACCCCACCAACTTCTGTACAAGCTCAGATTCCTTCTCCTGCTCCGATTTTTACCGGTTCTTAATGGAAGGCTTTTTTTCTGCCTCTCACCCTGGTTTTCAAGGGGATGTACACAGGTCAGTTTGCATTTTTCAGCCCCTTCAGGGAGAAGAGGAGGCTCAGAGGTGATCTCATTGCTGTCTACAACTACCTGAAGGGAGGTTGTAGCCAGGTGGGGATTGGTCTCTTCTCCCAGGCAACCAGCAACAGAACAAAGGGACACAGCCTCAAGTTGTGCTGGGGGAGGTCTAGGCTGGGTGTTAGGAGGAAGTTGTTGGCAGAGAGAGTGATTGGCATTGGAATGGGCTGCCCAGGGAGGTGGTGGAGGCACCATCCCTGGAGGTGTTCAGGAAAAGCCTGGCTGAGGCACTTAGTGCCATGCTCTGGTTGACTGGCTAGGGCTGGGTGCTAGGTTGGACTGGATGATCTTGGAGGTCACTTCCAACCTGGTTGATTCTATGGTTCTATGGAGAGTCACCTTGGAGACTCCCTCATACTCCTATTGTGCAGAAGGGTTGAATTGGGAGGTAGAGAATATTGATGTATTGGTCAATAAGAAGCCTGTGTGAAGTCTTCTCTCCTGGAATGCTACATCAGGTGGAGATAGTTTTCTCCAGGAAGCAAGCTGGTGGTGGCAGGTAATAGAGATGATGAGATGACCCACAGCTCAGAATAAGGCAGCAGGTGTAATTCAAAACTCCTGTGGCTGAACCTATGTGGATTGCTTTTGGAATGAATAGATTTAGGCTAAGACAGATAAATGTGAGCATGCTTTAAATAATCAAGCAAGGAACCTTGGTCTGTAGTAGCTAATTTAACCTCCTTAGCATTCATGCTTGTTTGTTTAAGGGCTATGTGCTCTCATTGTTTGGGAAATACTAAATTACATCTCTTAAGTAAGAAATGGCTCCTTTAAACTACATTTTGATCTCTTTGTTAATCTTAACCAGATGCATAAGAGACAGTAGATTGTAAGCAGCATGGGAGGCCTCTGATCTAAAGAGCTGTGTAGCTTCACATATGTTTGTTTGGAAATGTAAGTTTGGGCATTTTTATTAGAGCAGGAAATGGTGGGGGATGCACTTCTCTTTTAATTATTCTATTTGGGATGGATTCTCTTCCCACAGAAAGTAGAATGAAATGAAAAGTGAAAAGGACAGAGTTCCTATGTGTATTTATTTGAAAAGCATGCTCCTGTGACTGTGAGGGAGGCTCTGCAAAGGGACTTGGATAGATTGGATGGATGGGCCAATGTCAATAGCATGAGCTTTAATAAGGCCAGATGCCACGTCCTGCACCTGCAATGCTACAGGCTTGGGGCCTATTTGAAGTCTTGCAGAGGTTTTAGATGGAGTTTCTTAACCTGCCTGAATCAGGACTTTCTTCCCTGACATAAATCAGGAAAGGGAAAAAGCCAACCTTTTGCTAATTTGGGTAGGACTTTGATGGTGATTTGCCTAGAGAGATTAAAGGGGTACAGCATGAAAGAACAGAAACTAAAATTAATAAAGCTGTAAATGGAGTTGCATTGTGCAGGGGCCCTACATATGGTTCAGATTCAGTGCTTCCTCTGTATCCAGCAGCAATTTTACAGCAAGAATGCTTCTGAGGGTCTGCTTCTTCACCCACTATGAAAGCATGAAGAAGAAAACCTCACCCCTCAGTGTCTGTTCACCATTCTTTCTCTTCTCATGGTGACATTTAGTGGTTTTATTTGTGCATTCAATTAAACACAGACCTGTTTGTCGTTCACGGGGTATAAACCCTACGACCAGCGCTGCAATGTCACCTTAGAATCATAGAATCAACCAGGCTGGAAGAGACCTCCAAGCTCATCCAGCCCAACCTAGCACCCAGCCCTAGCCACTCAACCAGACCATGGCACTAAGTGCCTCAGCCAGGCTTTTCTTGAACACCTCCAGGGACGGTGACTCCACCACCTCCCTGGGCAGCCCATTCCAATGCCAATCACTCTCTCTGCCAACAACTTCCTCCTAACATCCAGCCTAGACCTCCCCTGGCACAACTTGAGGCTGTGCCCCCTTGTCCTGTTGCTGGTTGCCTGGCAGAAGAGACCAACTCCCACCTGGCTACAGCCTCCCTTCAGGTAGTTGTAGACAGCANCAGATCCACACAGAGAAGCAACTGGAAGCCAATGAACTATTACCAGACAACTCTGATGGCTACTGGTTTTGAAACTGCAGCATATGCTTGGTGCCTACAGATAGCCAGGTGCATGAACTCCAGATGCAATCAACTGAAATCTAGTCAGTGCAGTCAGCAGCATCTGCAGAGTTGTTCATGGAACCAAATGGTGAGGCACCACTTAGCTGCCTAAACGCAGATATCAGTTTTCTGCGGAGTTATGGATCTCCTGGAGCAGGTCCAGAAAAGGGCTTCTGATCACCATGAAGATAATCAGAGGGCTGGAGCATCTCTCCTACAAAGACAGGCTGAGTTGGGGCTGTTCAGCCTGAAGAAGCACAAGCTCTAGGCAGACCTTATAGTTTCATTTCAGTATCTGAAGGGGACCTACAGGAAGGCTTGGGGAGAACTGTTTAGAAGGCCTTGTAGTAATAGGATGAGGGGCAATGGTTTTAAAGTACAGTAGGGTAGAATCATAGAATCAACCAGGTTGGAAGAGACCTCCAAGATCATCCAGTCCAACCTAGCACCCAGCCCTATGCAGTCATCCAGACCATGGCACTAAGTGCCTCATCCAGTCTTCCTACAGCCCTGCCTAGTGACAGAGGAGCACCACTGCTGCAGTGACTGATGACTGCTCCTTGTGGGGACGAAACCATTCAATTACACATCAGTGCAGCACCATCAATAATTAGACATCTGCAGTATAATAACATTCTTTCAAAAGGCTGAGGAAAAGGTATTTTAAAGTTATCTATTTGATGATTAGATGCTCAGTTTGATGGACTTTAAAACCAAAAGAAAAGGCTGAGAAAAAGGTATTTTAAAGTTATCTATTTGATGATTAGATGCTCAGTTTGATGGAATTTAAAACCAAAAGAAAAGGCTGAGGAAAAGGTATATTAAAGTTATCTATTTAATGATTAGATGCTCAGTTTGATGGAATTTAAAACCAAAAGAGAGAAAAAAAAGGAAGTTCTGAGTTCCCACAGCTGTTTATATATTACATTCTGCATTATATTCTGCACCAGCACTATATCTACAGGAGTACAGAGACATATCTGCATCTATTTATACAGAGACAGACAGAGATGTATCATCACATTTAGAAGAATATTCTTCATGCTCTTACAGGCTGCAGGAGTTTGGAGCTGATAAAAATTCCTGCTTTTAACTTATTGAGCATTTAAAAAGGTACTAAGAGTAATGATTTTGAGTGAAAAAAAAAAAACCCAAGAAAAAGCCCTAAGAAACTGAATATCACTCATTAAATTCCCACATTGGAAAGAATAGTCATCTGCATCTTTAACCTGGGCTTTTCATAACCAGAGGAGTAGCTTCCCTTGGAACCCTTGAAGAACTCATTATGTTAGTCTGCTTTCTGCAGGCAATCACATAAATTGCTTTAGTTTAACCTTATTTTGGGTTCAAGCTTTCATTTTAAATGTCAGTATAAGCATCTAGCGTAATGAAGCAGCACTTCAAATAGCTTTAAGGCATTATCACTTTGTTTGCCACAATATAAATGTCACATAAATCATAGAATCAACCAGGTTGGAAG
>WAAF01020617.1:0-12146 GCA_013400475.1 Tricholaema leucomelas
GCCAAGGCAGAGTTGGAATTGAAGCTAGCCAGGGAAGCAAAGGGAACACAAAAAATTTCTAAAGGTATATTAATGGTAAAAAGCCTAGGGAAGGTTGGGCCCCCTCAGAAAGGAAACAGGTGAAATGGTCACAAGCGGTATGGAAAAGGCTGAGGTTCTCAACAACTTCTTTACCTCAGTCTTCACTGCAAAGACCTTCAGCCACACTCCTGGAGCCATGGGAGATAATGGCAGGGACTGGAAGGAAAAGCTGTCCATCATAAGTGAAGATCAGGTTCATGATCACCTGAATAACCTGAAAGTGTTCAAGTCCATGGGACCCAATGGGATACACCAACAGGTGCTGAGGGAGCTGGCAGATGAGGTTGCTAGACCCCTCTCTATTCTATTCCAAAAGTCATGGCACTCTGGTGCAGTCCACACTGACTGAAAAAGAGGAAACAGAACCCCCATTTTCAAACAGGGTAGGAAGGAGGTGCCAGGGAACTCTAGGCCAGTCAGTCTTACCTCTGTGTCCAGTAAGATCATGGAGCAGATCTTACTGAAGGCATTACTGAGACAGGAGAATAGCGAAGAAGTGATTGACTACAATCAGCATGGCTGCACCAAGGGCAAATCCTGCCTGACTGACCTGGTGGCCTTCTATGAACAGGTCACAACATTCACAGATGAGGGCCGAGCAACTGATGGCATTTACCTGGACCTGAGCAAGGCCTGTGACACTGTCCCACACCACATCCTGGTCTCCAAGCTGGTGAAACATGGGTTTGATGGGTGGAGCACTGGATGGATAAAGAACTGACTTGATGGCCACACCCAAAGAGTGGCTGTCAATGGCTCCATGTCCAAGTGGAGGCCAGTGACAAGCGGAATCCCTCATGGATCAGTCCTGGGACCAGTCTTGATCAACATCTTTGTTGGTGCCATGGACAGAGGCATTGAGTGCAGCCTCAGGAAGTTTGATGATGACACCAAGCTGTGTGGTACAGCAGATACACAGGAGGGCAGGGATGCCATCCAGAGAGACCTGGACAGGCGCATGCCAACCTCATCAGGTTCAACAAGACCAAGTGAGGGGTCCTGCATCTCGGTNTTGGCTGCTCTGTCTGAAGAAGAGGAGGCTCCGAGGGGACATTATTGTGGCCTTTCAGTGTCTGAAAAAAGCATGCAAAAAAGCTGGGGAGAGACTTTTTAGGCTATCAGGGAGTGGCAGGACTAGGAGGAATGGAGCGATGCTGGAGATGGGTAGGTTCAGGCTGGACGTGAGGAGGAAGTTCTTCAGCATGAGAGCAGTGGGAGCCTGGAATGGGTTGCCCAGGGAGGTGGTTGAGGCCCCATCCCTGGAGGTGTTTAAGGCCAGGCTGGATGGGGCTCTGGCCAGCCTGATCTAAGGTAGGGTGTCCCTGCTCATAGCAGGGAGGTTGGAAGTAGATGATCCTTGTGGTCCCTTCCAACCCTGAGTGATTCTATGATTCTATGACCTTACTTTCAAGCCTTCTGAGCTGGTCTGGTAAATTTTAACTGGGGGGGACACGGTTTGCTGTCTGGGCTGTGCACTCACATTGCCAGCTCATGTTGAGCTTTTCATCTTAAGCTGTTGAGCTTTGAGTCTTAAAGTGGCAGTGTTGAATTTTTATTCCAGTTGCAAAAGAATGTTTTAGCATTTTGAGGGTGCAAACCTCTATATGGTTAATAACTTCAGAGTTAGTTTTTGATTGTACTAGACATTAGAGATTAAAAGCTGATGGATAAGATTGTTTTGATATGAATAATGTAATCTGGGGTAAAATTGTGGTAGATAAGGTTTACGATGGAAAGTATGAGGAATACAAGAGGAATACATAATACTAGGAATAGCAATAGTAATAGGTGATATTAATAGGAGTATAAGAACTATAGGAATAATAAATGAGTGATTATGATAAGTCTTGAGTAATTATAATAAAGCATGTTAAGTAGTTGTTAACTGCAATAGGATGTGGTAAGTCAATAATTATAATAGAATATTACAATTGGAATATGTTTTGAGTAATTTAAATAGAGTAAGTTGTTTGTAAGATTTTTAGGTTAATATTTCTCTTTTAGGTTGGCTGATTTAGGATTTTTTCCTATGTACCAGCATTTCAAAAGGGTTCTATGTTATGTAACTTTTTTGTTTGTTTGTTTTTCTTTTTTTCTGAATTGATTTGGTGGTTTGACTTTAACAAAGTCTTTTAGTGTATAGGTTTCTAGCATTAGCATTAGCATAGGTAAGGTCAAATCAGAATAGGGATATTATAGAATGTTTTTGGTTTTTCTTTATATCAATGATAATGCTTTAAGATCAGGATCATGTCAGGATTTAGAAGAATAGAAGTTTGCCAATACACTGGCAAAGTTAAAATGGCAAAGGTTACTGGATTCAGTTTTCACACACACACTGGGGTTTCATTTGCAGCATACTAGATTAGGGACTAGCTCTCCAGAGTAGATAAATAAAAAGATGTGACACTTCTGGAAGATATATTGGTACATGTCATTGCAGTTATTAAAAGGAACCATCAGACCTATACAGTTGTATGCTGAGTTAGTTTGCAATCATGAAAGGGCAGGAAGAAATTGAAGCAGGTAGCAGACCTGCCTACACAGCGTGCAATTTGCAATCATTTTGCAAGACAAGCATTCCCTGTGGCATTGCACCATAGCTAATGGTCACACCTGCTTATGCTAAAGTGACACCCCTGCCTTTTAAAAACACAAAAGGGACAATTCTCCAGATACATCACGCAGAAAGATTCAGCCTAGAAAGAGCCAATAGATATGTTAGTGTAGGGAAGGAATGTGCTTGTGTTGTGTTGCCTACAGGTCTTTGATGGATTCCAGCTCATTGTGTCCCCCCTGCTTTTGGCAGTGAGCAGGAGAAAGCTTGCTCGGAAGGCCATGCAGACATTGTGTCAAGGAATTGAGAGGTATCCTGGGATATGAGTGTTGTGTGCATCCATAGGATAACAGCTGCATTAATACTAACGCTAGGGGTTGCTTTTGTACAAGCTTTAGTCATACTTAATGAATTAGGTTAGTATGACAGTGACAAACAAATGCTACTTCACAAGCTTTCAGCAATCCTTTTTCAGTAAGACATGCGATGCTGCAAAACAGAGCTGCCATCGACCTTTTGTTATTAGCTCAAGGGCTGGATGCACTCATTTCTAAAGATGGGAATAGTTGTTTTGTTGTTCCTCTGTATAGCAATGTTTAAAGTGATGTGTCTGTTATCTTTCAGCAAAGGACCTTGCAATGGATGATAATGGGAATGGAAGAGGAAGAAATGTGAGAAAAGGAAAATAATGAGCTGTGTACAGAGTGTATGGCCTTCAGTCCCACAGCTTCAGGATGTCTCCCACATGGGAGAGGAGATAGCAGGTCACCTGGCCAGGGGAAAAACAGGACTGTACATCATCTGTATTATGTTAATGTGATGTTTGAATGATGGTATAAAATGAGACACCACCATGTAACAGTGGTTGGCTTGACTTGACTCACACCAGCACGTAATAAAGAGCACTTCCATGGAATAAAGGGCACCTGCATAAATTCAAAGTTTGTTGCCACTTTTGACCATTACTGGAAGTGACACCAGTATGAGCTGAGATCAAAGGAACCCGAATGGTATGCTACCACAGGCATTGGTAATGCTTTGTTCTTTATTCCCATAGCAGAGGAATGGAGACCTCAGTTTGCTTTCACCTGGAGACAAATCCAATTCAACCATTTTCCTCAGGGGTGGAAACACAGTTCAATGATCTGTCACTCAGTGATCCACAATGCATTGAAGAAATGTAAAGCTCCAGAACATCTGCAATCCATTGATGACACCATTGTGTGGGGCCAAACTGCTGAGGAAGTCTTCAAGAAAAATAACAAAATCATTGACATTCTGTTGCAAGTAGGTTTTGTCATTAAGAGAGACAAGATCAAAGGACCCACCAGAGAAATTCAGTTTCTGGGAGTGCAATGGCATAATGGCCACTGTCACATTCCACAGGATGTGATATGGAAAGTATCCACAATGGCAGTTCCAACCATTGAGAAGGACACTCAATCTTTCTGGGGTGCAGTGGGATTTTGGAGACTACACATTCCTGGATTCAGTCAGATTTTTAAGCCTCTACATGATGTTACTCACAAGAGAAACACATTTGAGTGGTGACCTGAGAAACAAGCAGCCTTTGATCAGATAAAGCAAGAAATAGCCCATGCAGTGGGCTTAGGAACTGCGCGATCTAGTCCAGACATTAAAAACATTCTGTGTATGACTGCAAGTGACAATGCTCCAACTTGGAGTCTTTGGCAGAGAGCTCCAAATGAGACACGTAATTGTCAACTTGGTTTCTGGGGTCATAGCCACAGAGGTTCAAAGCCAGATTACACTCCAACAGGGAAAGAGATACTAGCAAACTATGAAGAAGTGAAAGAAGCTTCTGAAGTGATTTGAATGAAGTCACAATTGCCTTTAGCTCCTAGATTGCCAGTTCTAAACTGGATGTTCAAAGGCAAAGGTTCATCGCCGGATCATGCCACAGATGCAACCTGGTCTAAGTGAATGGCTTTGATACCTTAATGAGCATGAATGGAAAACCTCAATCAATCTGGTCTTGTGGAAGTGATCACCAACTGGCCAGAAGGCACAGGCTGTATAAAACTTCTAGAGAACAGAGAAACTTGTGCTGATGAAGCTCTTCCCTATGATGATCTCTCTGATCAGGAAAGAACTATGCTTTGCTCACAGATGGTTCCTATCATCTTGTTGGAAATAATCAAAGGCAGAAATCAGCAGTCTGAAGTGTTACCTGGAAAGATACTGAAGCAAGAGATGGAGAAGGTGAATCCAGTCAATTCGCTGCGGTAACAGCTGTCCAACTTGCTCTTGATGTAGCTGAATGTGAAAATTGGCCTATCCTTTACCTCTACACTGACTCATGGATGGTAGCCAATGCTCTATAGGGTTGGCTAAAGGACTGGAAAAAGCATGGTTGGCAGAGGAAAGGAAAGCCTATTTGGTGTGCTGATCTATGGCAGGACATTGATGCACGGCTGGAGAGAACTCCAGTGAAGGTGCGGCACGTAGACGCACACATGCCCAAGAGCAGAGCCACTGAGGAATACCAACACAACCAGCAGGCAGACCAAGCTGCTAAGATTTCTCAAGTTGATGCCAACTCTAATCTTGACTTTGATTGGAAACACCGAAGTGAACTGTTCTTAGCTTGGTGGGCCCATGATTCATCTGGACATCAAGGCAGAGATGCAACATACCGATGGGCATGCGATAGGTCAATTGACTTGTCCATGGATACTATCACCCAAGTCATCCATGACTGTGAAATCTGTGCTGCTATTAAGCAGGCTAAGCGAATCAAGCCCTTATGGTATGGTGAGAGATGGTCAAAGTATCAGTATGGTGAGGCCTGGCAGATTGACTATATCAGTTTACCTTGTTCTTGTTCTGTCAACCAGCATGTGCTAACGATTGTAGAGGCCAGCACAGGATGATTAGAATCCTATCCAGTACCTCATGCTACTGGATGTAATGCAATTCTTGCTCTGGAAAGACAAATCATGTGGAGACATGGAACTCCAGAGAGAATTGAATCAGATAATGGAACTCATATCAAGAACAATCTTGTTTCTGGGCCACAAAGTGTGGTATTGAGTGGATCTATCACATCCCCTACTATACACCAGCTTCAGGGAAGATTGATTGCTACAATGGTATGCAGAAAACCACCCTAAATGCCATTTGGGGTGGAACTTTGAAAAACCGGGACAAGCAATTAGCACAAGCAACCTGGTTGGTAAATCATAAGAGTTCAGTAAACAGGGCAGGACCTGCACAGCCAGATTTGGTCCAAACAGCAGACGGTGGTAAAGTTCCTGTTGTATGTGAAAAGAGTCTTTAGGAAAAAGTGTTTGGGTATTTTCTCCTGTGTGTGAAGGGAAACCTGCTCTTTTCTGCTGAAGGTCCTGCTCATACATACTGGGTAAGGCAAGAGAACGGTGAAATCCAGTGTATTCCACAGAGAAATCTAACCTTAGCTGAGAGAGTTAAAAATTGAGAGTGTCTAATGCAAGCTGTTAGGTCTTTTTCTTTCACATACCATGTGGCATCCAAAAGGTGAATCTATGAGAGAATCTACAGTACATGAACATGAACCCATAAATAAACCAAATTAATAAATAAGATCATTTAAATAGACAAAATGAAATCATGCCATTAAATTGTAACTTCTGTATTTAACTGAATAGAGTATTCTGACAAATTCCATTTAAAATATATATGTATCTATCACCTTTGCCAGCTGAATTACTTTCTTAGAGTTAATTCAGTTACATGTTTATGAGTTCACTAAAATTTCCCCCATTTTTTATTTAACTTTACAAATTATTTAGCATTGCAAAGAAAGAGTATGATGAACCAATAAAAGAGATCAGATAGTTTGATCTAGAAGATTTATTACTAAGTCCTTGCAAAGTGCTGAAAGAAGTAAAGAGTACAGAGAAAAGATTAAGAAGAGTAAAGGGTAAAGAAAGAGGTGATTCCCAAAGCAAAAATAAATGTTATGAAGGTGAATATGAGTCATAGGATTTGGAAGAGAAGGAAACAAAGTTATGTGCCCCCACATACTGCAAGTCATTTAACCAGCTTTCAACACAGTACATTTCTGCAAACAGATTTTTAGAGAATTTTCTCCTGAGACACCTGCCTAAGCTTTCCCTGTTGCAAATCTGAACTAGAATAATTAACCCACCATAACACTCTTCTTAGAGAAATGCATCAGGGAAAAGAACATTTAACCTTTAAGGAAAACTTGCCTCTACAAGAGCTCATCGATTTCTTACAGTAGTATATGCAGTACCATGACAGTGGACCAAGAAAGGCAAAGTGAGCAACTTTATTTTTCTTCTCACCTGTTAACTGTTATAAACCAAATGGAAGTCTCGATCACCAAACTTCAGTAAGAGTACTCATGCAATATGAACTGAGTATAGGTCAAACATCCTGGAGTAAATAGTTTAAGCCTAAAAAAAGAGATGAACCAGCAACAAACAGTAGAATGAGTTCAATCTGGTTGTCACACAAGTAGATCAGGAACCACAGTGCCAGCCATGCCAGAAACCAGGACAGTAGCAGCAGCCCCCCTCAAAGCTGCTTCACCCACTTCTCTGATGTGGGGGAGGGGGGGTGGGGGGGGATGTGAAGCAGAGTGCAGGGAGAAGACAAGACTTGCCCAGACTTATACTTCCCAAATAATTGAAAGCAAGCTTCTGACTTCACCCAATATGGTCAGGTTTGGCAAAGTGCCATTCTCATTGATGAATCTCTGTGGTCAAAGGGGCCATTACATCCAGGCAAGCAACAAATAGATTCTTGCTACATGGCTGGGTTTTTTTTTTTGCTTTTGCTTTCTCTTTTTGCTTTTGCCTGCTCTGCCCTGCCCTGTCATACTATGCTCTGCTTTGCCTGCAACGACTTTCAAGACACCAATAGAATTCCCTTCAAGTGTTTGGGTACTGTCTGATACTACTTTGTGAGTAAATAGTCAAAGCCTCTTTGTAAGAAATTCTGTAACTAGATTCTATTGTGCCTTCTGCTTTAGTAGCAGAAAGGAGCCTCTCGAGTCCCCTAGTGGGCAAGTATTATAATTTAACTAAGAACCTCTTTCCAGTTTTAAGTTTAATGTTTGTATTTGCTAGTTATTTGTTAAAGTGGTTTAGTTTGCCTGTTCCCTGTGTATATAAGTATCCAAATCATGTGTTTCAAACATTGTAAATAAGTTTTCTGGTGAGATTTAATGTTAATAAACAATTTTCATAGTTATTAACAATCTTCACCTGGGTATCAAAATTAATATTTATTATTAATTTTGCCTAATTAATAAAAACCAAATGCAGTGGTGATTGCTTCAGACCTCTCTCATCACTTTTCACATGCCTGCCAATAGTCTGACAACTTGGAACCTTGTGTTTTGATCTAAATAGGACCCACAGGAACTGCCATGAGATTGTTATTTCTGCACACAGATAAGTGAAAAGCCTGGGAATTCAGCCATCCTGCAAAGGAATAAAAATACTTGGTGTTACAGGAACACCTGTAGTGGGTTTGGGTTGAGCTAGGGTTAATTCTCCTCAAAGTGTTCTCCTAGTGCTGTGCTTTGTAGTGCTGTAGCTGAGTGTTGATAACACACCAGAGTTTTGGCTACTGCTGAGCTGAGCACCCAGGCTGGGTTTTTCCAACATGTCCCCACCCCTAGAGTATGTTGAGAGGACACAGCCAAGCCAGCTGACACAGACTGGCCAAGGAGATATTCTATGCCATATGACATCATTTCAGATAAAAGAACAAAATGAAAGAAGGAAGTCTGGGGAGATTTATCCATAATGTCTGTGATCACAGACGTGGAGAAAACACAAACCATCAGCTGGAGTCACTCACCCACTACACAACTCTCCCGTTTGGCCAGTGCACAAACCAAATGGATGATAGACATTCACCATGGATCACAGAAAGCTGGACAACAACACATCCCCTCTTGCAGCTGCAGTTCCAAGCCTGATGTCAGTGGTGACAGCAATTCACAGAATCACAAGATCACAGAAACATTCAGGTTGGATACTCATAGGATCACCAAGTGCAACTGATATCCTTATTCTACAAGATTCACCCACCCTAAACCATATCCCCAAGCACTCTATCCAAACGATCTTTAAACACATCCAGGGTTGGGGACTCAACCACCTCCCTGAGCAGCCCACTCCAATGCTGCATCTCACATCTGGATGGTATATAATACACTTTCAACTGTTTGGCATAGGGCTACAAATACCCACCCACTATTGCACATAGCACTTTGTCAGTGCTATTGGACATAAATAAAGCTCCAGATCATATTGTCATGTATTTGTAGATGATATCCTAATTGGTAAGGACAACAAAGACCAGGTGGGCTTAGCAGATGAAACCATCTGGGAATTGTTTACAAAAAATGGGTGACATCAGCCAAGCATCAAGGCTCAGGGCAAGAGATAAAATTTCTGGGATCCTGGTGGGTAGCAGGTATAGTTGTCGTGGAGTGTCCTGTATACCCCAAAATTCCTCTCCCTCTGTGGTTTGAATGGGAGAGGAAAAAGGCATGAAAAGACCTGTTCCTCCCCCCCCGCCTCACCCTGCAGGCATGAAGAGGGGGAGCAAGGGACCCTTCTGGCACAAGGGGTGCCCCATGCTGGGCCCATGCTGGACTCAGCTGGGGATTGGCTGTGTGCTTTGTGCCTAGGAAGTGGTAACTCAGCTCTTTGTCTAGGAAGGGTATAAATATTGGGGGAACTTCCTGCCTTGGGGTTCCTGCCTTGGGGTGCTCCTGCCGTGGAGTTCGTTCCTGCCTTGGAGTTCTCCCCCCTACCTGGATAGCTTCTACACACAGAGCCCCTGGCACTCTGAAAGACAAGCTCTTAAGGTCTGCTTCACCTTAAGCACCCCCATTGTGCAGCTTCATAGCTCCTTAACAACCCTGGGAGACTTCTGAAAGACCCAAAAGCACAAACGATTTGAATCGCCCTTCCTTTCAAGCCAGCCTGCTTCTGTTTGTGAGTAGCTTTGGGCTCAGCCTTATTTTATGTTGGGGAATGCTATATTTAATAGCTCAAGCCTTTTCCAACTTCTGACTTCAAAATTAGTCAAGTCTACCTGTGGCATCTGTGTAGATATTCTCAACCAACTAAGAACCTGCTAATTAAATCTAAATTATCTTCTGTATATAGTTTTGGGGGCAGGTTTTCGGGAAAATAAAATAACTCTATTTTTATAAATTCCTGACTCAGCCAAATTAATTCCTGCCTCCATAACAGTAGTGTCAGAGGATACGCAAAACTATTGGAAAGGGTCAAATACCATTGGCCTGTGTCTACTTCTGATCAAACACATACCAACTCTTTCCTCTTACAGATGGGTGAAACGATACTCCAAGAAGGACACTCCTGCTGCTACCTGCTATCAGCAGATTGATTAACTGGAAAAGATAAACACGGTAAGCAATGAGGGGAAAGACTGTGAGAGACTGGCTGAATGGCTTCACATTAAGAGAGGACACGCAGGAAAAATTGATCTCTGTTATGAATGCCAGTCTTGTGGATAGCCAGTTTCAATAGCAACATGTGAAACACTTATTTTGGTTTGTCCACAATGCTGGATAGGACGGAAAGCTTGTGGGAGAATTCTCTCCCTAAACAAGGCATGAGCTGTAAACATCAGAGCTCATGCTGGGAACTGTCCTTGGGCTGTCTTGGGCCCAGGAGACGAAGCTGTAAATAATGAGCAACCCAAGCACACCTGCAGGGGGTTGAGCTTGCCATCCCACAGGGATGGGCACTAGGGACTGTTTTTGATACAGAGTGACCAATCGGTACCTTGCACATAACTCTGAACCAATCTGTAACTTCCACTTGTGTCAACCTCAGCTAGTTGTGCACACCTCTTCTAAAATGGTATATAAGCTGTTGCACTTCCTTAATAAAGCGTACTGTGCATTGCACTGCTAGCAGCTAACTGAGTTGACTCGTCAGCACCCCAACCAATTCTCGGCCTCCCCCAGCTGCTGGACTCCTGCAGAATGGCGCCCAAACATCTAGTTTGAACCATCCCATCGTTTCACAGCTACGAATTTGAGGCCTCCAGGCCACGACTGACAGAGCATGGAGCCCAGCCATCACGCCGCTGAGGCCCCGACAGGACCTGCACCGCTGCTCCACCATCGTTGCGGTAAGAGGCAACCGGACGTAGTTGGGACAGATCGGACGTTAGGCGCCCCCAGGTTGGGGTAAGCCATATTGCGCGGCCCGAAAAGACACGGGGCCCGGAAGTGACACAAGGTAAACCGCGACATCGGCAGCCCAGAAGAGATGTGGGGACCGCCGTGAAATTTACACTCCCCAGAAAGCATGAGGGGGAGCTAGTTGGGTCACTCAGGATGCCATGGACACCGGTTGGCAGCCGTCAAGTTGCGGCTGCCATAAACTTACCATGCACAGAACTATGACGAATGTACAGAAGGGTGGCACTTCTGGTGTCGCTGTGGTGAAGATGGCAGCTCCTTCTTGGACAGCTGCTGTGAAGCCAGACAGCTGACTTGCTATAGATCCAGAAGTGCCTTTCTCTCTCTCTTATTGAGCCTTTTTTAGAAAAAACAGGGACTTGTAGTACAAAAAAACAGACATGGAGGTTGGTGGCAGCACCCTATGGCTGCCATGTGTGCGCTGGGACTGACCGCAGCCTTGCGGTAATGGCGGCAGGCATGAGCACCCAGGAGGAACCAGCGGCAGGACTTTTCTCAGTTCAAACTGTCTCCCAGAAACATTGCAGCTCTGCGTTCCACCTGATTTGCCGAGCGCTGCTGGTGACCCGCCCATGTACCCTGCTGAGGACCCTGCGGCACGCGATCACCGAGGTTCCGGTTTTGCCATCTGGGAGTGTGGCCCTGGCCCTTCCCCCCGCCCTCACCAGTCGTGTGTACAGGACAAGGAAAACACCAGTGGATGGGTCTGGCAGTGTGGACTCTGTGGCATGGAGCTCGGAAGTTCGGCGTCACTGCCCCCCCCGCCTGCGGAGCTTGGAGTTCGGTGGAGCCACCCCTGCCCACCCATGGAGTTTGGAAGGTTGGCGGAGCCATTGCCCAGCCGCTTTCCCCCCCCTCCCCCTTCCCATCTTTTTTCTTTTTTTTCCTTACAGCTGCCGCAGCACACTGTGCTTATTCTTAAAGAGACAGACTGCATTTGTGATCGCTATTTTATATGTTGCAACCCTGATGCTGTTTTTGGCTCTGATTGTAATATAGTTTAGGGTTTCAGAGTTCACTGGATAGGATTTTAGATGCTTACTACTTGTACCAGGATTTTTAGGAAGATCTTATTCTCCCTTCTGTGCTGATTCTGAGTCTGCTGTGGTACCACACTTCTTGACTTTTCTTTGCTTTTTCTTCTATGCTTGGATCTTTAACTTGCTGAGATAATTTACCTAAGACTAGGGGTTTGTAATATGACAATTGTGGATTTTAGTATATAAGAATATTATGGAATATTTTCTAGATTTTTTTTCTGTATATTTTTGATACTGTTGG